>JACGTJ010043665.1:0-14197 GCA_014858695.1 Chrysomya rufifacies | reverse complement strand
TGCAATATAATACACTGTGGTGTAGGGTATAATATGGTCGGTCTTGACCGACTATAACTCTCTTACTTGTATTTTATTTAGTTTACTGAAATATAAACATTTTTCGAATTAAAAATTTCTTTCTGAACTTTCACTATGTGATTTTTCTTAATTTCCCTTAATTTTCACTAACGTATTAATCGAGTGTTTTCAAGAATTTAGTTCAAAAATAAAGAAAATTAGTTCAAATGAGATGAAAGCATAAAATTTTATTGTGTTGAATTTACTATGAATTGTTCTAATCTTTCCTTTACATAAATATTCGTGTTAACTGTTTAACTATTTTTCTTCGGCTGTTTGTTTGTTTATTTAGGAAAATTAAAATTTATTTCCAAGAAAGTTAGAGAAATGTTTAAGCGAACTTTTCAAAGTATAAAACAAGTAGAGCAAAACGAATGAAGAAATAAAACAGATCAAATCATCAGGAAGTTTTTTTTATTATTTTATCCCAGCAAAGCTTTCTTTTGCATGGAATGAATTAAGTAACTAACATAAGATAAAGAATTGCATTTTGGCAATGATTGAACCAATAGTAATATCGTAAAAAATTGAGTTAACTTGATTTCTAGGAACCCGTGTATCTATCAGGTCAGGTCTCTCTTTTGTAATTTCGAATAAAATTTTATTGAAAAACCGCCAAAAAAGCATTTGAGCTTTGATTGTCAAAAAAAAACCATATAAATATTTGTTATCATTAGAAAGGTTATATCTTTTAATATAATATTATGTAAAAAAAACAAGTTTTATCATTTTTTTTTTTAATTTTAAATTTATTGAAAATAAACTTAATTTTTCAACTTTGACAAAAATTTAACTAAGCATAAAATATATTAATTTGTGTTTAAACGAATTCACCCTATTTTCTACTTACTGACTCCCTGACTAGTTACATGACATCCTCCAAATCAACTCGAAAATAACTCTTCTCCGTCTTTGTTAGTTTTATTTCAAAAGTTACAAAGTTATTACCAACAAAAGCGGATGATTTCGAAAATTACCGGTGCGAAATCGAAAAACATTTTTTATTTACTTTTTGCTGGGATACAACAAATTGTCTGGTAGCACCCAATTAGTTACAATTTTTAAAAATGTTTTGTTTCAATTCAAAAGAAAATTTTTCGTTTTGTTGTTTTTATGTAGCACAAGAGTTCTACAGTGGAACTGTAAAATTGGTATTGAAGTTTATACATACACTGAGAAAACAATGTGACAACAGTTTTAAGTACATTGCAACCTTACAAGGTTTCATTTTATTCGACACTTCCGTTTTTAATTCGTCAAATTAGCAGAATATATTTCAAAACAATTTCTATATTCAGCAATTGATGAACCACACACACACACACACAGTTAATAGAAACATGAACATCAAATAACAAATTCTACTTCTCATTGGTAGATAACTGCACTGTGCACTTACAGTTGGGAACACAACCATCCAGAAAAATCTGTTACTATACACAGTCAGATTTTTTCCACATATAGTTAAAATGGGAATATGAGGATCAACATTAGAATGCGCCTAAATTTAATCATTTTTCGCCAATTTGACACATATTCAACTTGAGCCGCAGAAATGATTGATATCATTTACATATTGTACAGAAAAGCTTCTACTGCACAATAAATACCGTATGGTACCATTTCATACACGTTTGTTAATATTTTTTTTGTGGAATTAAGTGGAAAATATTCCTCCTATTGGGTAGTAGAAAAAATGTTTTTTTCTGAAAGTTGGACTGTTGAATTATCTAGGTCAGCAGTCTGGTACTTTTAATACATTCATATAATTATAATAAATCTTTGGATTATGAAAAATTGTATGTGAATATTTGAAGAAAAAATTTCTTTGGTCAATTTACAAAAGCTTTTTTAAAACGCAATTAAGTTTTTAAAAATGCAATTAAATTTTTATACCTTGCATCACCATAGCTGGAGAGGGTTATTCTTTTGTGCAAATGTTTGTAACACAGGGAAAAAATCGAGCACTCACCTTTAAGTACACAGTTCGACTTTCTGAGTCGATTAAACGATGACCGTCGTGTGGGTGTCTAAATGCCTGGCTAACGCCCATGTTAAGCATATGCAAACTCTACAGGTTGCAATTTTAAAGTTATCGGCTTTAAACAAACCCAATACAAATGTACCCCCGAAAGAGGGTTTTACACTCGCTTAAATAAGCGTCTATTTTTATAAAATTTAACAAGTGTAACTTGTTTGTTGATCTTAACTTACGTACTAAATTTCATTCGTTGAACCCCATACAAATGTCCTCCAAAAAATATGAAATTTTAGGGATTTTTCTACGAAATTTGTACAGATTATTATTTTGATAGGAGAATTAAACTTGTGAAAAAAGGTCTTAATCGGTCCATACAAATGTTACAAAATTTTGTTATGTAAAAAATATTTGGTCAACAAAAAAAATGGACTTAATTGAATATCTATCAAAATCGGTTCAAATTTGGAAGCTTGAATAAATTTAAAGAGTTAGAACAGTCACACTATTGGTTTAGAAATTTCTTTTCTGCTCATTGTTATTGTGATATGTCCACATCAGAAGAATGCTTTTAGTGTGCTGCAATTAACTTTCTAACACATAATTGTCACTAGAAGGAAATGCTTCATTTATGATTTACTTTCCTTATTTTCAACTAGATTAGAAATCGCTCCAAAATATTTCAATTTCTACCACTGTGCTTTAGAAAGTGAAAGTTATTAACAAATTTTAAAACTTTAGAAATAGTTATTTTTAAATATTATTGCAATATTTCCTTCAACGAATTAATAGCAAAAGCTATAAATCATACGAACTTAGCAAATAATGCTTATGCAAATATAGTAAACTAGATGTTGTGCCAAAGCAACTGTTAATAATCAAATCGAAAAGGTTTATAAACATGATTTTAAAAACAAAAGATTTTTCCGCTTGTATTTTCTTGTATCTTAATATTTGAAGTACAAGAAAGATTTAGATAAATATGTTCAAACTAAATTTACCAAGAAACCTCAATCAAATAACAGATTCTTCTTTAAAACATACACTTGTATGTAAAAATCTCTTGTTGGATATTCCACAAAAAAAAATACAATTTCAAAACATACTCTCAAATAGCAACAAATATAAGGATATAAGAAATAAACAAAAATCTCATATTCAAAAACATGTAAAAATCTAAATTAAGAAGAGATTTTCAAATCTAATAAATCCAAACATTTTCAGTTTTATTTACAAAGAGCAAACACAAAACTAAAGCAAACAACAACAACAAAAACTGATAAAAGTAGCAGTAACTGCAAACGTTAACAAAATGTTTCTGACGTTCTGAAGAACAAAAATTGACTTTTTGGTGTTGCAAATCAAAGCCTTTGACAAGGGTATACTGACATTAAATTTACACAAAAATTTCTAAAAACAAAAAATATTTTAACAACTATCCGACATTAATGGATTTTAGTATCTTTATATGTATTTTGAAAATAGAATTACAAAAATATTACAACTTTAAAAAAAAAAGTTATCACAAATAGTTTAGTTTTTCAAAAATATTTTTCTTGTTTAGATATTTGCAAATCAATTAAATAAAATTGAATTTATTGCTTTACAAATGTTTCAATGTTTTCCCTTTTCTCGCCATTTAACTACACAATTGATGTTGACCCAACAATTAAGATGAAATTGATTTCAATAAAATATTTGTGTACGTATTAGTTATATACAAATCCAAAATTAAACAACAAATCACTCATACGCCAGACATTTTAACAACTTTAATGCAAACAATTAACTGTTTACATTTTTGTAACTCAAATTTATAAATAACTTTAAAATAAAAATAGAAAATTGTTATGGTAAGTAAAAAAAATCGAGTAATACTTTATAAAATTCATTGAAAAGTTCTATATAAACTACCAACATTTACATAGTTTTACAAATCAACATAGAAAACTTAAATTTTTTATTTATTATATATAAATTTTTCTACTTGTAAAAGCAATAGTGCGAGTACCACTTCCGTTTCCATTGTAGCGGAAGTGCCAATAAAAAACTTGAAAAACACATACATTTGCGTGTAGCACAACTAGTGTGGTTGTAAATATGATAACATACATATGAAATAACCCAACGAATATTTTTATTTTAATACAAACACACAGAAAAATAACGTCAAAAATCAAGAATGAATTTGTTGTTTTAATGCAATAATTATACCAATTAAAAAGAACTAATTGTTGAGGCCCTACAATCCTAATAAAAACGATGGGACCATATATATAACTGCCACGAATGAAGTATACATTTCTGAAAAAAAGAATACAATTTTTGAAATTAGAATTTTATGAAGTTAGACTCTTATTTCTGAAGGATCATTTGTAAGAAAGCATAAACCGATTAAAATGAAAGGTAAAACATAAGTTAAGACAAATATGAAAGTTTTACATGCAAAATTTCATTAAATTAACCACCCAGTTAAGTGAGTTATGTGTTAAAAACCTCATTACGGCGGATCGCTACGACTTGATTTAAGAACGGATTGTTCTGTTTTTCTGTGAACTTTGAATTGGTTTCAAAATTCTAAAACGAATGTTAACTGGGAATTGCTGCATTAGTCTAGTTATTGTCTGCCTGAATTTGTTAAAAAGCATTTAAAAAAGTATGTATAAATATCGTTACTTTAAATGTTGGAGAACGTAAAGAGGGAGTTTTTCAAATGTTTTAATTTTGGGAATTAATTTTTAAAAATTATGGGAATAATCTGCTACAGACAATTTAAATTATTCTTATAAATATCACAATTTTCTTTATGTTTGTTTCGACGGTTAGGGCTCAATATATTTAGGGATTCTGAAAAGCTTCAGGGTAGAGGGCACGATCAGTTATAACCATTAGGAAACGTTCACAACGGTAAACATTTCAGTTTTTTTTAACGTACCATTAAACCCAACGAAAGTCAACTAATTAGAAGTAAACTAAATTTTCTTTATTACATTTTTGCGGACGATATACCAGAATTTATGTTCTATTTGTCTGAACGTTTTATACTTACTGAGAAAATTTTAAAAAAATTGCAATTTATTGCTTTGCTCTGCAAACTTATTCAATTGTATTTTGTCAATAGAAATCAAATTGTTTCTCAATTTGTTTTACTAGCAGAAAAACCAAGAAAAATTTACTAGAAATATTATGGATTTTTATTTTTTGAAATAATATTTATTATTTTACGTCCCAAATAAGTGTATCAAACACGAATATTTTTTACTTCCACCATCTAAAATGTTGAATTTGTGGATATAAATTTTAGATTCCCTTACAATAATTATACATAACACTTTCTTTCCACCATAGGTGGAAAATATTAAAAAACAAAAATCTCACGCCTCAACTTGAAGCTCAGAATCACTTCCTGAGACCATTTACTGATGTTCCTCCATCCGCTGTCGCAATTTTAAAGGTATCAGAAATTTGCAATTTAGCATAGATTATTGTTTTGTTAAAGGGAGGTAAAAATCAGTAAAATATTCATTTAGTTTCATGAAATTTGAAATGAATTTTATTCGAATCGGTTCAATATCTCTTAATAGTGGTAAACTCTTAAATGTGTGGGTAGTTTTATGGTTATCGTGATAAAATTTGGCTCAGGCTATTATACAGAAATGAAACCAATCAAAACTGATCGAAATCAGTTTGATATAATACATTCTAATAACTCTAAATGTTTTCAGAAAATTCATAAAATTCAATGTCTAACTCTTCGTTTAAATTTTAAATTGCAAAATTATATTTTATAACACTATACGAAACAAAGCATCATTAAGCAATTTTAAGACATTTTTTATTTGGTAAATAAAATTCTGTTTATCTTAACATTTTTACACATTCCTCAGTAATTGATTGAAAAAAAGTAATTTGAATTTTTTTTTTATGAAATTCAATCATGCAAAACCAATCGAACTTCCAACTAACCAACCAACCATATAACCCAACAAGTTTCCCACCAAAAAATGTTGTACATTCACTTTGATCTTTTATTTAAAATCAATGTTAAATTACAAATTCACATACACATTTACATTTTAAGGAGATTTCAAATTAAATAGTCTTCTTCGGTAAGTCAAAGAATCAGATGGCAATATCCGTGTTAAGTATGTATGTATGTATATTTGTTATACGTAATCAATATGTATTGAAAATATAATGCGTAATTTTTTAATTTATCTATATTAAACAAAATTAAAAATACTTAATAAAAAATTAATGTTTAAAAAAAAATTTATAAAACTTTCATATGATCAATTAGAGGGATTATCATTATGATCACTTTGTCTTACCATAGGGGTCTATTTTAAAATACTCAGTCCATAACAAACCAACCCGTTGCATTTATAGTCCTAATCGCTTAAAGTTTTCAATTTTCGGGCAATCTAAGATTTGCAGTCTAACATTGCACCTATCAGCTTCCTTGCCGAAGCAATCTTCACTTTTCGCTAATGCGTCCCAAGTATTGCTACTGGGCGAGTTAATTACACGTAATATATATGCGTAGCTAACTACGCATAATTAGTTACGCAATACCTATGCGTAACTAACTAGACTTTAGCAATTTTAATTATATACTAGAAAAGCACCTCTAGCATCTAACTTGTAATAAGGTACAATTTGTCTGCATATTTCATTGCATATAATTACATATATGTAGTATGAAATTGCTTCTGATATAAGTAAATAAGAATCTACTTTCTTTACGTTTTTTTTTAGTTTCACCAATTATAAGAAAAACGTATTTAAATTACACATTCAAAAAACATACAAAAAGATTAAAAAAATGAAATGTGTTGATTTCATTAAATGTATAATTATTTAGCAGTTGGTTTTTATAAGATGAAAGTTCTCTGTACAAACTAAAATTAAGGAAATGTGTAATGTACATAAGATTCTATAGTTTCTATGTAAGTCAATATAAATGAATGCACAATCTACATGTTTTCGAAGGATACACATAAGTACATTATTTATCCATATTAGCAAACAGAATTTTTAGTGGTATCAATTTACATTTATTTAACGAACTGTATATAAACTTAAGCAAATATCGTGTTAACCAAAGTTTGCTTTATTAAGATATATATGTACGTTATTACCGGTTGCACCGGTATATTAAAAAATCTTTTTATAACATCGAAAAAGTAACTGAAATCTAAACATATGCTGTAAAAATAAAAGTTGGAGATTGAAGCAATAATTGTAATAATTTTCAAAACTTGGTTCTATGATTCCGTTTTAAAAAATGCATAATGAAACTTTTTTATATTTTTTATTATACAATTATTAAATTTTATCATATTATGACTGATTTCTAAATTAAAATGTTCCAGTTAATCAAATTATTACATCATTCATTCGTAGTATGATCCAAATAATCATTTTATGATCTCGCCTGATCATGTATATGGTTCTATTTTATCATGTTTATGATCCTATTTAATCATATTATGATTCCATTTAATCATGTTCATGATCCAATTTGAACTAAATTTCCCTCAAAATAGGAAGGAATATAGAATATAGTGGTATAGATTGTTTTAGTACAATTAAATTATCTATCAACCGATATAATTTCTTTTGCAAATAGTCCCACTGTAATTAATTTTATAACTAAAGTGTAAATTTATATTCAGTCACATTTGAAATTACGAAAAAATTATGCAATTTTGTGACTGTGCCACATTATCTGACCACTTGTGAATTACAACTATAAATGAGGTGTTGAGCATATGAACCAAAACAAACGATGACAGTCTTATCTATCAAAGGTGTTGACAAGCAGAAATGCTAAATTACCTAATGGAGATTAATATGACACACAACACTTGAATTAATGAATGTTTTCTCATTATTTGATGGAAATATTGTGTTGTTAAATATCTTAAGGATAATTGTATTGTATAATTATTAAATAATAATGATATAAAGACATCTTGCGCAACAGGATTTACATTAAGAATACACAAAGAAAGAGCTTAAATCAAGAATTATATAAGCTAATGCATGCAAATTTAAACACATTGAAAGACTATTTCATTATTATAATTTATTAATAGTTTTCGAGAACATTTAAAAGAATTTATAAAATGAATATAAATATTTACAGCTCTTTATGATAAACAATTTACTATAACTTCCATTTACTCCATTGATATGCTATTAACTCCACAGATCTAAGTTTTTTTTTTCTTGAGGAAATTCATTCCATTCCTAAACTTAAACTACTGACTTTAGTTTCCTGTTGAAAATGTTAATACAACAAAACAAATAAACAATAGAAATTATTTTTTTTAAATGCAGCATATGAGTAATACTTTTATATACATACACACATACTTAGATAGTTGTAAAAATAGTTTTCTTTCCGTTGCTGTATTCCGGCATTATTCTTTTGTAAACTTATACATGCCCAGCAGTTTTTTTTCTTCTTTTTTTGCAATTACCCTATTTTGACAGTGGCTGGTTATCAGATCAACACTATGCGTATAGCCCTTTTAGTCACCCCCTTTGAATAAAAAATGAACAAGTGTTTAGAAATATAAAATTTTATTGACCACGTAGTAGAAGCAGAAAAGACAATAATTGTCTTTTTATTGACTTCTTTTTAGACATAAAAATTAGTTCTTGGTCATCAGGTCACTGCTACGTAAACTGTCTTTTTACATATCCATTCTGGATAGTAAGTAGAAAATCATTTTGAAAAATATTAAGATATTAATCATCTAGTAGACACAATATAAGACAATTGCCTTTTGCTGACTTTTTTGTTAATTTATATTTTAACTAATATTATTTAGCTAGCATATATTCGCCACTATCTAGTCACAAAAAGGGACAATGGACAGCGACAACACCATGTTCATAAAGCTAGCTATGAAGTTAGTAAACCAATTAGTTACGAAGATTGTTCCATGATAATCTCATTGTAAGTAAGTGTAAGTGGTAATTGACTACGCTGAATGACACGTTCACGTAGCTAGTAAATAACTAGCTAAGATTATTGCCTGTGACTAACCCACAGAAGCAAATACCTTGCAAATAATATCCTTCTAAAGGTAAAATTTGAAAATTTATTTTACTTATGTAAAAAAACAACTTAAAACTAACAGATATTTTCAAATATTCCCTTTTTGACCCACTCATATGATTAGCCAATTGTAACTAGCTAGTTCGCCACCACAAAGTTATGTTAAGAGTGGCAATTGGCTTTGTCCGAAGACACTCCCTGTGAAAATAGCTAGCACGTAAGTATCGTACCAAAGTAGCTAGTAAAATTACTATTTTGGGACAGTTTCCAAAAACTGCAAGGTAAATCTATCTATACACACGTTATATGCTATACATATGTAAGCATTTGTATGTCTTGAGGTATTTGTGTCTGCATTTATTATTTTTTTAGAAAAGTTTAACAAAACTACGTGTTTATTTGTATAAAATACCCTAAAGGTTAAATATATACCAACGTAAAGTTCATTCTCGTCTTTATTTTTTTTATTCCGATAATGATGATCAAGTTTTATTTTAATTATGTAAAAATATATGTTTCAGTGTAAATATGTATGAAAGTGTGCTCTTTTGTGCATTTATCTTTATTTTATAAATAAACTACAACTGCAAATGTTGTTATGTTATGAACATTATAACAAACCATCATTATGACTATTTGTTTTTTCTTTTTTTTTTAATTGAAGTTAACGACAGCACAATTGTTAAGTTTGAATGAATAAACATTTTGGATTAAAGAAAAACACGATGATGTTGTAGTTGTTTATAATGTTGTCTACGTACTGAGTAACAGGAAGTAAGAGTTTGAACTAAAGAAATTTGTTTACTATGTTTTATGATTTTATGAATATGATTCCAAAGCAGCTAAAAGACATCACAGTTTTAAGCTTTTAAAATTATTTGCACGATTTTATTTGTAGGGTTTTTTAATGTCATTAAAATGCGTCAAGAATATCCCTGCAGTTTTTGCAGGCTGTATCCGACTAGTTATTTTACTAGCTACTTTAGGACGGTACTGGTTATTTTGCTAGCTACATAGCTAACTATTTTAAGATGGGGGTATCCTTGGACTTAGACAATTGGCACTTTTAAGACTTGTACAGTGATCGGGATTGACATAAACCTTTCTTGCTTATTTAAATTGGAATTTTTTAAACTACTGATCCCTACATATTTTCTACCCTTGCTATTTCTATAATTCACCATTTTTTCCAGCAGGATATAACCGATATGAGAAAAATCAGTAACCTTAATAATACAACCTCCTAGTAAATTTCTTTCTTTAAGCATTTGAGATTTAAAGGATATTAGGCAAGTTTAAAAATAGTACTTCATTAAAAATTTTTTCTTATTTTATAATATATTGCCTTTTCTCTTATAAGATCCAAATACAATACTTAATTCACATGGTTGAAATTTAAATTTTCGGGAAGACATTTTCCCTGACTACATATAAATTTTCCTTATTTTTATTTTTTTAGTTGTTTCAAAAATTTATATAAAAAATAAAACAGTTTTACTTAATTTTAAAAAGAAAATTATAACAACCATTATTAACAACACGTTTATGTGTACTTTTCAAATTTCATTCAATAAAAACAAAATTCACATAATTGCATTTTCAGTTTCTGTTTTCTTCGTGCTTGACTGTATGCTTTTCCTTTCCTGTTGTTAACTTTTCTATAAATAAAAATAATTCCCTAAAAGTGCAATAAACTTACATAAGTGAAATTTATGAAAAAAAAAAACACTTCTTTGCATCGTATTTTATCCCTTTTGTAAAGAATGTGTATAAGAAACCTCTATTCTTTCATTTCTTTTGACTTTTCTTTCCAATCTATACGCGATGGAATCGTAAATAGTTGTTGGCTGGCATCCGTGAGTAAAGTGTTTGAACAATACTCAGCAGAAATTATTACATACCTACATACATGTGAAAGTCTTTTTGTAAAGATATTGGTAAGTAAACGACAATATAGTAGATGTAGATTGTATATATTCCGGTAAATATTTATTGTATTCGTCGAAAAGCCAACTAAGATCTTTTAAAGTTTTAAAATATTGACTCGAAAGTGATGTGGCGTATACGTGTTGGGGAATATAACAGTAAACAATATTTATTTATGTACAAAGACGTTTTTAAACAAAATATTAAATTAAAACGTGGCGTTTTATATTTTCTATAGGGATTTTATTACAGCAATTCCCTTTGTTTGTGTGGGAATTTTGTACATTTTTCATTTCCCGCTTTCTAGTATCCCCATGTTACATTAAGCAAGCCACATTGTCCAGGACAACCAACACTATGAAATGAAGGACAACAATAATAGAAAATATATTTTTATACTTTCTAATATGTAAGATTTTCAAATTTTTCGGTGTCATTTCAACACTTGCCAAAGTTGGAATCAATATCGCTCTCAACTTGGCTCCGAATCAGATTTGGTTTGCTACAACAGAAGAGGTATTTTTGGTTGTGAATTTGAAAAATTTTGCGAATTATGTATCTACTGTGCTGTTGACATTCTGAATGTCAAAGGAATAAGTTTTTCTACCCTGAATACTTTAAAGCCCAGGTCAAATAGAGTCAAATGTTATATTCGGCTTGGCCGAATACGAATAACATGAATATTTAATTTTACTGGATTATATAAATAGATTTTTACTCATCATATTTAATATTTTCATCGGGAATACAAATTAGTTGTTATCTGTTTCGTTCAGGATCAGTCCTTAGCCGGGAAAAAATATTTCACAACAACAATACATTTCCAAATTGCAAACTTTGTGCCTGTTTATAACTACAAAATAATTAGTAAATGGCTTTTCCAAGCTTATTTGCTATTTTATAAGGTTATCGAATGTTTTCTGATATATAACATTATTTTCAAGTTAAAACTTAAAAGATCAAATCATGTCACTAAAAAATAATTTTATAACTCATACTACGCTAGTGGAAACTCATAGACAAATAAATAAACTTATTATCTATTTGTCACAACATTTCATATTATTTTGTCATTTATAAGTGGAATTAAAATACTACTTATTTATTTTAATTCACACACACACACACACACACAATAATACAAAATAATTCCCAAACATAACTAAAATTAGCACATAAATTAACTTTTCGCTAAGACTTGTTTCCGACTTATTGTTATAGGTGTAAATTAATAATTTTATATTATAACTTTAAATAATTCTTCTAAAATGTGTATTGATTTTACAACGTTTTAATGTGTATTAAATAGAAATCCGTCATAAATTCTGTTTTAATTCCCAAAACTATTGACTTCTTTAAACGGAATATGAAATCTACTTGACAACTGTCGACAGAAAAAGGGAAAGTTAAAGAAAAAGGACACAACAACAAAGAAAGTTAAGTTTATAAGAAACAACATAAAGACTAAAAGTTACCTTTACTAAATACCCATCTAATATTTTATCATACACTCAGAAAAAATTATTCACCAATATGTCTAGAATGACTCAATACAGTATCAACAGTGTAGTAAACAAAAAACGATGTTTTCAAATCTATAACGTAAAATCTCAACTCTGCGATATCAAATCGAAGTAGTTGGTAAATTGTTTTCATTGTGAACATATGAGGAAACGGATATGAAAATGCATTTTCAAAAAATCGTCTTTGCTTCAGTGATGTATCGAACCTCTCATAATGTTCTTAGCATGTATCTTTTAGCAACGATAACACGTGCTTTAATCGGTCAAGCTCAACTATAGGATACCCTATTATGTTCTTGAGGCAAAATAATAATTCGTACAAAGATCAGATATGTATAAAAGTACGACTTTCATATATATTGGCATTTTCCGCTGTAAAACTTTCATTCTGGGTAAAGGTTTGTGTGGGGGCTAGATGAAAATTTAGACCGATTAGAATTAATTTTAGATTATCTACATAAAAAATATGTGTACTAAATTTCAATAAATTACACGCATATTTAAGAGAGATATGCGCATTATTAACTATTCAGATAGAACATTTTTATAGGGGCTATGAAAAATAATGGATCGATCATGAACAATTTTTATAAGATTCGTCATGGACCAAAATAATCTGTGCCAAATTTGAAAAACGATAGCTTTAAAACTGCAACCTGTACTTTTTAAAAAAATGTTTACATAACAGACTTCCAGACGAACGGACGGAAGCACATCGTTAAATCGACCATAACAGTGATTCTAATCCGAACACTATTCTTAAACGTAAATGTTTGGGTATTTTTTTCAATACACCCGCACAAATACATTACAACCTCTCCACTTATGGTGATGTAGGGTATAAATACACTTAACAAAAATGTAACATCATGTTAACGAAACCCGTACTTTTGACAAATTTCAAGAGATCAACGTCACACATTCATTCTAGGCTATAAAAACTCAGTCCTTCTGTCAAAATTTTCATTAAGAATTTACAAATAAATTAAACAGTGTATCAATAAATTATTACACACACAATTATATCTACCCTTTCTTTCACTATATCAGATTTGGAAGTCTGTAAATGATCAAAATTATCAAATTACATTTTCAACACACAATATGATTACATTTTATTCGTATTACAATAATAAATTTACTACTATACATTCGTACATATATACAAAAAGAAACAGATGTCAATTCTGGGAAAATGGACAAATTTATTTAACAATACAAATAAAATATAACACCTCAGGCAAAAGGAAAATAAAAGAATCCTTTATTTTTTATAAATAGTTCCTAGTAATGTTTTGGGACAAAACATTTATTAAATATGAACAAATAGAATAAGACAGCCACAGAAATACATTCCCTCTCCCATGTCGGGGTTATATTTCAGGATATTTTAGAAGATTTTAACATTATTATTAAGCTAATATAAAAATCTTATGTTTGTTATCCCGGTATTGACAACTGTTTATTGATTTTTTAGAATCTTTAATGAATAAAATAATTGTATTTTGTTAGCATTTATTAGGAAAATTGTTAACATTAACAAGTAAGAATATTATATTCGGCTTGGCCGAATCTTTGATACCCACCATCAAAAGAGGTTAAATAAAATAAATGCTGAAGTGGACAGAATGTGGGCGG
>JACGTJ010043549.1:0-10682 GCA_014858695.1 Chrysomya rufifacies | reverse complement strand
TAGAAAATTAGACTCTCAGTTACAACTTGAAGCTACTTTTAGGAGTCATTTTTGATAGTAAATCCTGGCAGGGTAATGATCAAATTATGACTAATAATCAATTCAACACATTTCTATAAAAAAAAAAAATCAATACCACGATAGAAGAAAAGACGATGCAAAATTGACAATGAGTTTGATCACATTAGAATTTGAAAATCGTTATTGTGAATTATAGATAACTTATTGTATTTTAAACAAAGATTACATTTTAATATCTTTTTAATTTTTTGAGAATAAATTATTCCGGAAAAGCAGTACCAGACTCAGCAATACCTACACTACAGTGTATCACGGATATTTCTTTTTATTACATACATAGCGATCATGATAAATTTCAATAGGTTTCGTTCTTATATTTTAATATAGTAATATAATGAGTCTGAAATTGTGACCGTATACACATATATAAAGATTTTACTAAATTTTACTAAATTTGGGTAACATTTATGTGGAAGCTATACAAATTAATAAAGCGGTACTAATAAATTGGATACATTTATTGAATTGTATTAGGAACTATTAGAAAAAAAAATTAATTATATTACACACATATTTAATTGATTTATAGACTTCAAAATTCATTCCATTTGTATGGGAGCTAGGTGAAATAATGGACCGATCATTAAATAATAAACCGATTCAAATGAAATGTGCACATATATTTAGTTCTGAATGGAACTCGCATACACCAAATTTCATAACATTACACGCATATCTATGTTATTTATAGGCTTTAAACCGGCGCCATTTTTAATGGGGGCTAGGTGAAATATTGAACCGATTTTGCTCAATTTCAATATCGTTCGTCCTTGAACCATAAAATGCTGCTAATGAACGTTCAATGAATTATCTTGCAAATTGCGACTTTCAGTTTGATTACAACGTTTACATGAACGTGCAGGTTTTTTGGTGCGTTATAAACATTTCGATTTGTACAAACTCATTATACTCTCTCGATAGTGAGTTTATTCAACTTTACAGCAATTTAAAGTCGATTTGGTATCGAAAAAGCGAGATTTTTACATCCTAAATTTGAAGACATCGTTGTCATATCGTACATAAACATACCGTATGTAATAATTTTTTTCTAGGTGTAATGGATTCAGTCCTAAATGAAGAAATGAGATGATACTATATTTAAAACATGGAGGAAAAGATTTTTGAATCTAAATTAGTTTAGTATGCATTCGATTTTGTAAATTTTACAATTCAAATTTTTTAGGTCGTGAAGCAGAAAACAGTATTTCGATATTATACATATACTCATGTATTGACACCGTATGGGATCATTTTGGGCATATTTGTGTATAATTTTTCTCTGCTTGTTGTAAGGGATTTTGTTCTTTAAGATGAAGATGTAAAACTTTTAGAAAACGATCTCTTAATCACAATAAGTTCAGTATGCATACAACTTTTATAAATCTTATGAAATGTTGAATTTAAATAAAAGCAAAGTTTTGGCAAATCTAAAGGACAATATTTCTATTGTTAATGTTAAATTAAATGTCTTATATCTGAATAACCATTAGAATTTTATCTTATGTATATAACAACAACAACTAAATTTTACTTTTTCTTTTCAAATCTCCTATTATTTTAAACGTTTCCCTTATATTCATTCAACGAGTCTTTACACTAATTTATTATTATGTTACTTGATGTCATTAAAAGCTCTTTAAAAAATTAGATTTTTTTTCTTTTATTTTGTTTATTTACAGATATTTCAATGAAGATACCATTCAAAGGTCAGTATAATTAAGTTAAAGTTCAGTAAAATAAAAACAAACAAACTGAAATCACAAAATGACAATTTAAAACAAATTTTAGTTAAAAAAGAAATATGTATTTTATTTGTTTTACACTCAAAATCACTTGATAAAAAGTGAAGCAAAATAAAAATAAATTGAAATGAAATGGAGATGTACTCGTTTACTATAACATTTCATTTGCTACATTTAGAGATGTTTAAAAGATAAATGTTATTTTTAGGAAAAAAAATAACAAAATCCATGTTTACCAATTCACGCTTGTGTGGGTGAAATACCCAGATGAACGAACAGACAGACAGGACAGACGGATGGACAGATATTAATAATTCATTAAAAATGAAGATAAAATCAATTGAAAAAACAAATATTGAAATACAAATAAACAAAAACGAAACAAATGTTTTTCACAGAATTTCAATTTACAAATTTTTAATTTTAAAGGATTTTTCATACCCTACACCACCATAGGCGTTTGTGCGGATGTTTGTAACATAGAGAAACAATTTCTAACGCCCAGCTTTAAGTATACCGTTCGACTCAGAATCACTTTCTGAATCAATTAAAGGATGTCCGTCCATGTTTGTCCATGTAAAGCTTGTGCAGACTATATAGGTCCCAATTTTGAAGCTAACGTCTTGACATTTGGCACAAATTAATATTTTGGCACTGGGACCACTGAAGGATATCTTGGTAAAGCTCCGGTTATATTGACTCAAAATCTTGAAAACAAATAGTCATGTAATTCATCTAAAATGGTGCAGGGTATCATATAATCGGGCAAATATTTTCATTGCAACCAAATTAAATTCTTCTTATACACACCATCAGAAAATGATGGGGGAGGGTATATTGGGTTTGTCATTCTGTTTGTAACATGTTAAAATATTCGTCCAACACTCCAAAATGTATATATATTCTGGATGTTGGTAGGATTCTAAGTCGATCTAGCGATGTTCGTCCGTCTGTCTGTCTGTTGAAAGCATGATAGAGATCGCTCCCGATGATATTTCTCTTATTTGGAATTGAAAATGGACAGAATTGGCTTATAAATAAGAAAGTTATGGAACTAAAACATATGAAAATCTGTAATTTTGGAACATGATGGTACAAAGATTAAATTTAAGATAAAACATAATATAGTAACGGGAAACTAAGGTGCGAAAAATAAGCGTGACCCGCCCATTTTTCCGCCCGCTCCTAAAAATATGCATTTTTAAGATTATTGCGCCCTAAATATGAAAGGAAAGAACGTGCAAAGATGATGGTGAAGACTGTTATATAGTAGCAAGAATATTGAAAAATTGGGCGTGCCCCGTCCATTCGCAAAAAATTGTGATTTTGGTGTATTTTGTGATATAATATGTCTCAAATATGAAATAAATGAAGGTGAAGTTTCTATATATCGTTAGTTAATAGGAAGAAATTTAGCAAAAAATTTAAATCCATTTGCTTTATACAAAACCAGTTATCATTTAAATAGACTTTAATCTATTTTGATAGAGGGGCTATTAAAGATGCGGCCAAGCCGAATAGAACATACTGACTTGTTACAATCTGAGAAATTTCATTGAAGTGTTTGAGTAACAAATAAACTTTCAGTGTGAATAGTTTTCTTTTTTTTTTTTGATTAATTTGTGTGCATGAGTTCCTCAATCCTTCATTCATACATTCATTCTCTCATTCTTTTGGTTGTCAGTCATTAATTTATTTTAATTATTTCAAGTGACAAATGATTCATTTGTTCCTGTTTTTTTTTTCTTTTTTCTTCATGTTATATTTTGTTGATTGCAATAAAATATATTTGCTTTCAATATTGTATGTTTGGCTGGCAGCAAACAGCAGAGTTCATTGGAAAATCGTTGTTCATAAATGCAAAAAATAATTGTTCTCATTTTATTTGAATTATTTTACCAAATATTAAATGTATACAATACGATTTGTTTGATATACAAGGCATGTTATTTATATAGTTTTAATTTATAAAATAAATTATAAAAACAAATGGGTACAAACTGATATCATATGTTGTCAATGGTATGCACTATATAGGATGAGGTGTGCATGAATTTAATTCATACACATAAGAGAGTGTATTTGCAAATTAACGATGTCGGAACGAGACTTTATTTTCAATACACGAAAGAATATTAAATATGCACACCGTCTAATGGTGATGTTTAGGTTTCTATTAAAAGTGAAAGTGCTCGACATCTGACGGTGTATAACAGAACATCTATCACGTTACTATTTCAAGTGTATGTGTTCGATAAATATATAGTTGATTAACATAACCAATTTCCCAGATCACTCACGCTCTGTAACTGATTCTGAGAGTATATTTACTCTCAGAATCAGTTTGTGAGTAAAATTAACGATGTCCGTCTGTCTGGCTGAGGTATTTTAATAAAATTTGATACAAGGACGATTCCCATTGAACATGTTTAAAATCGGTTCATTAAAAGCTTTTCCCGGAAAAAGAATTGAGATCCACAACTCATTGGAATTAATACATTTGGGCCGCAGCTTACTTGTCAAATTTCATTTGATTTGGATCAAAGGGTTCGTGCTAATGTTTGTAACACATAGACAAACTCTTTGAACACCCACCTTTAAGTATACTCTCTGAATCAGTTTCTGAGAAGATTTAATGTTGACTATCCGTCTGACTGGGGGTCTATGTAAACCTTGAACTGTATTTTAATAAAATTTGGTACATGGATGATTCCTGTTGAACATGTTTAGAATCGAACCATGTTGATTACTATATTCTATTTAAAGTTCTTTCCCTAAAAAGGATTTAAGTCCATCATTAGCTGGAATTAATATATATGGACCACAGTTTGTCAACTTTCATTTGATTTGGGTCATTATCGTCTAGCTACCATACAAACGTTATACCCAGAATGAGAACTTAAATATATTTGTATTTAATGAAATTTTGAATATGTTACTTATTCTTGTGACGTTAAGCTTATGTGTCACATTTTATTCAAATCGGTTCATTATTTCATCTAGCCCTCATAAAAAACTCCTCTCAAAGGTTGCAATTTAGTTGATATTTCGATGAAATTTGCGATAGATAATAGTTCAAAGAAATTCGTTGAGATACGTACAATTTTATAGAGTATCATATAGTCGGGTTCGGCCGACTTTAGTACTCTAACTTGATTATCATTTATCTTCTCGCACGAAGTTTTCTTAAAGGGTTAAAGACTTTTTTATTTTGAAAATTATTGAAACTCTTCTCTGTTTCCAAGAAGAATGTTTACAAAATGACAACGGGTGTGTCGAATAAATAGAAACCATGTAAGCTGACAAAGTGATTAAAATCCTTGTCAAATTTGCATCATCACTTTTCCCCTGCCTCTTTTTGCAATATCTCTCACTCGGTCAAGTTTGGAAGACGATATCGAAAATAGCTTGATGATTTTCCATAATCCTTTATGTTGGACTGTATGAAATTGAAAAATTTAGTTAATGCTTTCTTGTATTATTAACGTTTTGAATTGCTGAAACACATATTCTTATCGAAGACTTTGTCTCGCAAGAATGCTGTGTGTTGATTTTAAGCAAGAACATCTAATGATTTTCGATGACAATGTCGTCTCTTTAACTTCTTAGATATAATTTGGAATACTGGATTCTATAACCTTACAATACTTTATTATGCATTTACACGCTAAAGCTTTTCAATGTTAGAACATAAAGTCTAATATTTTAAAACCCATATTAACATATGCTTATGATACCTTTTTAAAACGATTTCATACTTTAATTGTGACAATACTAAACCAATAGGCATAGAAATGAAACAGGAATATGTTATAGTTTTCAGGCATACGTATAAAGTAGAGATTTTTATACTCGACGCTGTATTTAAACAAATCAAGTCGCATAATAAACCTTTAAAAAAAATCAATAATATCTACGTACTTTTGTTAATGTAAACAAAATGTTCAGTTGTAGGAAATTTGATTGCTAAACAATTTATTACTTACGAAGAGCACAGATGTCAGTGAACAAATAGAGAAAAAACAAGTAAGAGAACTTTAGTCTGTTAAGTCGGATTATATGAGACCCTTACATCAGATAAGGGCAGAATGTTATTACAAAAAAAAAATATTTTACCGATTAAAGAGGACTAAAGATAAATTATGTCTTATGCCTGTTTAAAATAGTCAATGACATTATTCCCTTATTTCGGGAGGACACTACTAGGGGAGATGGTGTACTATAACAAATAATGGATCAATCATAATCAAACAGACTTCGTGTTTGTGGCAAAATACCCAAATTTCTAAAAAAAATATGTATAAAACTGCGATTTTGTCCACATAATTCTGTGAGATCGTTAAGAGATCATATTTAAGAGAGTTATAGGCATTATAACTACCCATTCCGGGATGACATTTGTATGGGAACTATGAGAAATAATTGACCCAATATTTGACCATCAATCGGCTTCGTCCTTCGTCCAAAATAAAAATCGGTGCAAATTTTTAAGTCAATAGCTTTAAAACTGCGAGCTATACTTGGCGCAAAAAGATTGCATGGACAACCACCCTACCATTCAGGCAGATGGATGGTCGGACATCGTTAAATCGATTGAAAAAACATTAAAACCGCTAGCTGTAATTTGCGCGAAAAGATTACATGGAGAGTTATAGGCATTATAACTCCCCGTACCGGGAGGACATTTGTATGGAGACTATGAGAATTAATTGAGCCAACATTTCAATAGGCTTCGTCCAAAAATGATAATCTGTGCAAAATTTTAATACGATAGCTTAAAAACTGCGAGCTGCATTTTGCGCGAAAAGATTACATGGACAACCATCCTGCCATCCAAGCAGACGGTGGGTTGGACATCGTTAAATCGACTAAAACAAAGTGATTCTAAGCCAAACTGTTTACTTTATGTAGGCTGTTCGGATATATTTTCTCTATGTTACATATATCCACACCAAAAACCTCTCTACCTATGGGTATGTACGGTACAAATATTGCTCCCAACTTGATATTTATTTAAAGTAATTTCTATTGAATACAGAATTTCCAACAAGCATAACGAAATTTCGTTAGAACTGCCAAACCATTCTCAGATCTCATATATATCTGGATACTTCAACTCATATTCATACATTATTCGCATAGAAAATATCAGCTAAATCAAAAATGTTTGATTTATTTTCACTTCAAACTAGTGATAGAAAACAAACGGCAACAAAATTTTTACTTTTCACCTTTTTGAGAAAATACTTGTGTCACTTTTTGACTATGTATTGAAGTGTTTACAATGACAGCACAACTACATACATACATACATACATACATACATATAAAACAAAAAATAACATTACCATCAACCTAAAACTGAAGAAGAACAACTGTCAATTTCAGCATTTAACAAACAGTCGGGCTTCCCTCACTCATTCATTCATTTAGTCAGTCAGACAGTAAGTGAGTTGGTAAACAAATTTTAAAGCTTTATTAAACACCAACACACATTGTTTTCGAAAGTGTATAACTAACAAATATGTAGGCTAGGTCAGGTCATAGTTCACGTGTTTAACAAGTACAACTACAATAACAACAACGACACGGAACACAAAAAAAAAAAATAACATGAACAATGAATGAACATAAAATCGAAAACAATCCTATGGCAACATAACGAATCAAAATAAAATTTTGTAGAACAAAAATGAAAATAAACTTGTACTACGTTTTGAATGGGGTGAAAATATGTTAAGGTCTAAAGAAGGGAGATATGATAAAGGAATCAATTCCCTAAAAAAAAGAAGTGAAGGATTTCTATACAAAACTTTTACAACTTCTGAAAGCAGATCTGTAACATTGGACTTTTATCAGAGGATTTTAAGCAGGGTATTATATTCAAGATTCCGAAAGGGAAAATCGGAGGGGTATAACTCTCCTAGTAAGATCTAAAATATTATTGGACATATAGTAACTAGGAGGAACTTTGAGTAATTAACAATCGAGCTCTGTTTTGAACATGCCGGATTTCGTTCCAGTTAATCGTGCGTGAGTCACCTTAACAGTCTCAGGGTTATAGTGAAGTAATTCGTCAAATAGCGCTTGTCTTTATATTTTGTTTTTATTGATTTTGAAACACGTTCCCCATGAAGTCTTATGGTCCTATCTTAAAAGTAAACAGGAACCCGCGAAACTGATATTGTTTGTTAAAGATTTGTATGATGGTGCAATTTGACGTGTTCTGTATGCAAAATGCCTAATCAAGAAAATACCATTTACCACAGATGTAAGGCTGGGATGTGTTCTATATCCACTACTTTTCAATATCGCGCTTGCTATGGTAATGAGACGTTCATCAACGAATGTGTGATGTATTAAATGGGGTGTGCACAGACAACTAGAGGATCCTGATTATGCTAATGATTTCTGCTTGTTGACACATAATTCCACGGATATGTCGACACATCTAGCTTATAATGTTAAGGTTGTAATGGTATTCGGTCTTAGGGAGAAAGTGCTTAAAACAAATTCACTCCGTATTAACACTAATATCGACAGCTATAGCTTATTTATTGAAAGCAGCATATCAGGATTAAGAGCTTTCCAATGATATAACGTGAAAATTAAAAAAATTAAACTTAAATGTCAAATCTATTATGTTAACTGGCTGTGAGATTTGGAATTCACAGGCTTTCATCGAGAGATGTCTATGAAATATCTTAAGAATTTTCTAGACAAATACAATACTCAATGCCAGAATGTGGTTGATTGTCAATCAGATCCCAGTACGTACAGGAATTTGTAAGCGGAATTGATGATGGATTAGATACACATTAAGAAAAGATGTCCTTGAAATCGCCCGTACTGCTATCGAATGAAATTCTCAGGAAAGCCTTAGAGGAGGTCGCCCATCAATTACTTGAAATAGGCAGCTGAGAAAAGAATTCGAAAAATCGAGTAGAAGCTGGGATGAAATAAAAGCCATTGCTAAGACTAGAATGGCATATATTTGTTGTGATCCTATGCTCCTATATAAATAAAGATTTTCTTTGTCAGGTTCTCTCTCTTTTAATTCGCTAATTTAAGGACAATTCCTCATAAAAATATAAGAAAAATTAATACTTAAATTTACCTAACTGATAAATTTGTGTTGGATTTTACAATTCAACGCTTTTTGTTGGGTTGTCTATATCACCCTCTTGTTTTTTTATATCTTTCTGAGACCCCATAAAGAATATTTATTCAGAATCATGGGTTGTCCGTCCATCGTCCGTCTTTCGGTTGGTATGTCGTTTATAAAAGCCCCTGATCATAAAGTTGTACAACATGTATATCAAATCATTCCTTAAGGTAGCGAGAACCTTGCTTTTGAAATTAGGCAGAATCCTTTCATAAATCGTCTAGATATCTTCAAAATATCTTTATCTTTTAATTATTTCAAAATATTTTGACCATTTTGATATATACTACGACTTAGATAATATGAATCTATTCATAATTATGGTTTTTTTTGATTTTTTCAAATCGTTTAATAAATAGTCGAGTTATAGCCTTAAAACTGTTAAATTGTATGTGTTGTTCTTGTTTTGCTACACTCAATCTTTATTTCGGATTTGTTAAGCCATTATAAAAGATAGAAACTTCATTGTTTCACTGATTTTTGAAGGATTTTTCAGTTCAACATTTTACCGGATTCGATCTTATGGAACGGAGAACAGGTTAGGCGATTTCTCATCGAATATTTGGAAGTCCTACACCAAAAAGTGCTTTCAAATTTCAATATTTAGTAGAGTAATTGTGAAAAAAAACAAACTCTAAATAAAAGCCACACAAACAGACACACCAGCTGCACTTAAATCTTTGCAATCTTACTTGATCGATTATTTAGTTTCACTTTAAGTCGAATACATAATTTAAGTTGCATTTTAAATTTATTTAATTTGTTGGGAAAGAAAAAAATTTAACTTTTGTTGAATATTTTTTTTTTTTTACTTTTCCGACTTTCATTACTTAATTTTCATTATTCTGCTAGTGTACGGTAGTAAAATGAAAATATTATTTAATCTCTATAAAATTTCTTTTATTATATGTATTTATAATGATTACAACATGTGTGTGCAACGATCTTGACCACCATTATTATATAAACATTTTCACAACTCTTGATTGTTCTTTTTGTTTCCCTTCATTTTTTTTTTTTTCTTAATTCAGGCCAAAATCATTTGTATTTGCTACGTACTATGTAAAGTAGTGTACCTTCAGCAATCTTATTCACTTGCCGCACATACTGCAACATTTACTTATTTTAAAGCTATGTAGGTATAAGAGTTGAATGCAATTTGTTTCTAGTTTTTAAAAGTACTCAGGCAAATATCATACGAAACCCAGTAAGAAAATACTGTTTAAATCGACAAAGTTATCAAAGATTATTGATTGGTAGTTTTTGTGTTGATGCCGACATAATAAAGTAAAAGCTTGCTTAATATAACTTTTAGCATTTCCTAATTGAGCTTTCAGTTTTAACTAAAATAAATTTCTCTTTACCAATAGGTTAAAAATTTAACTAATTAAAAGAACTTTATAAAATAATGACTCATTTTTTGCTTTAAACGTTCTAACTTCTGATCATATGTGATCTACAAAGCTTTTCAAGCTTTAGGAACTTTAAATGTTTTAATTTGTGATCATCTGTGCTTCACAAAGCTTTTCATTTAAAGTTTTAGAAACTTTGAAGTTTTTAACTTCTGATCATCTGTGCTTCACAAAGCTCTTTATTTAAAGCTTTAGAAACTTTAAATGTTTTAACTTGTAATCATCTGTGCTTCACAAAGCTTTTCATTTAAAGTTTTAGAAACTTTGAAGTTTTTAACTTCT
>JACGTJ010043253.1:0-11266 GCA_014858695.1 Chrysomya rufifacies | reverse complement strand
AAACATTTTGGAGGGACAAACTCTAGTTCGTAGGACAAATACGAAGTAAAACTGAACTAAAACTGAACTAGAACTGAACTAGAACTGAACTAGAACTGAACTAGAACTAGAAATGAACTAGAACTGAACTAGAACTAGAAATGAACTAGAATCGGATCCCAACTTAACACATAAAGTTCGACTCAGAATCACTATGTCCTTCCGATCGTCCTTCATCTGTTCATCCGTTTTACGTTGTAATCAAACTACAGGTTGCAATTTTAAAGATATGCATCTTCGACAGATTATTTTGGGAAAGGAACGGAACCTATTGAAATTTGTAATGATAGGTCCTTAATTTAAAGTTAGCATCATTTTTAGAACGTATTTCATATGACAAATTTCGAATCGGTTAATTGTTTCTGAAAGCCGACATGAAAATGTTCTCAGAATGTAGGTTTATTGTTTACAAAAGTATTTTGTTTTCGGCATTTATTAAAGAAAAGTTATGGCTGTGTACATGTACAAATAACTTTCCGCATAGCCCATATGTCCAGGCAACCGTTCTATCAAACAACGAATCGTATGTCACCTACGAGATCCCTTATCAAAACGCAGTTTTTTTCTCCTCAAATAAGACAAATACTTCTTTGATATTCTAAAAGTATGCATTTTATATTATCTTTCCTAATTGTCAATTTATCAATTTTATTAACAATAACCACCAAAGAAATCAGAACTTCATTACAAGTCATGGTTTCATCTAACAACGATTCGCTTATAAAACATATATCGACCTATTCGTTGCGCTCAATGTGCTTATTTCTTAAACCTTTCTCATCTCTATTTCGTAAATTCGTGAAAACTGAGAAATCATAATACATAAAATCGGAAATGGCCGTCCTTTGCACTCTACATTTAAAGGCCAACATTTGACCTTGAAGTGACTTCTTAAGGAGTCAACACAACTGTTTAGAATCGGAGAATCTCAACAAAGAAAAGAAGTTAAATCTGTACTCCATCTAATAGTGATGTTTATGCACCCTTTTCGCCTTCAATTGACCCCCATCTAACAGTAAAAGGAGAAAAATTCACAAAGGGAGCATTGAATGAAATGAAACCGTGTAAGGTTACAGTGTGATCGAAATCGTTTTCAATTTTGCATTGTTCATTTTCTCTCAGTGAACCATAACAGACGGCATTTTCTTTTCGACTAAGAATGTTGCCGTATGCTATGTTATATATGGCAAATACAGCATTAAGGCCATATTTAAGAGAAGGTAAAGTTTTCCGTTATGAATACAAGTTTTACTGGTAAACCTATTAAACATAACAATTATCAGGTAAGATTTCGACATAGTTGTTAAATTAATATGGCCTTATGATTGGTGAAGTTTATATGGGTTCTAGAAAAAAGGGATATATAAAGTACAGTAAGAACGATGGATGTGTTGTAAGTAGATTATTTTGAAAAGAAACATTTACCTCAAACTCTTTCTGCTTAAGCAAAAAAAAAATCTTAGAATCAAGAAATGGGATTTGGAAATTATTCATACCCCCCTTCGTATGAATAATATCCAAATTCCATTTCTTGATTCTAAGATCTTTACATTAGTTTAGACCAGACTGACGCAAACACAAAACTTATTAGAATTTTAATTGAATAACCTATTAAAGTGATATAGGGTATCATATAGACTGGCTTGACCGACTAAAGCACTCTTATATCTTATATTAAATTTTAGTACTCATCAAAACCGATATGAATAAGCTTCTTTTTTTTCCTTGGTAAAAGCATACGACGTTTTTGATCAGACGTATTTTATTTATAAGAAGTTAATTTTTTAAGGGGTATCCACCTACACTTAAAGTCTACCAAATTATGTCCTCAGTTATTTACGAAAAATTAAGTGGTAAATACAATTAATAGTGACAAATATCGGTTGATATTTCGATGTAGTTGTTAAATCAATTTATTTATGTGGGTTCTAGGAAAAAAGAACCTCAAACTCTTTTTGTTTAGAAAAGAAAAAAGTTGAGAATTCCGTCTTATAAGAAAGCAGATTTAAAATGTAAATTGTTCGTAAGAAAGCAACAAGAATCTACAAAAGATAATACTTGCATATTAATGTAAATCATTATAAACAACCATAATGTGAATACGTATATAAATTATTGATCAAGTCGTAGTTAGTATGTGTAATTTTACCAACAACTACGTACATAGAAAACACAAAGTAAAGTTTTTGTAGCATAGTCGAGTTCCCCTGCTAAATACTTCAAATGATCATAAAATTTAAAATAATTGTGTAACATGATTCTCACAAGATCAGATTTTGTGACCCACTTCTGATCAGTAGTTTTGGTTGAGTTAAGTTTTTGTATAATTCTAATTTAGTTCTAGTTCAGTTCCAAAAAATTTATAATTCAGTTCCAATGCAGTTCCAGTTCTTCTTTAATGTATTATGGACCACTTGTTGGCCGGGTGACCCCATTTCCTAAATATATAACAGCATGAAGATGTTTAAAATTAATTTTATTGAAAATAAAAAAAAAAAATCCGCTAGTTGATTTTCAAGTAGTAAATTTCTAATAGTCTAACTTATTGTACGAAAACCACTGGGTAACTGTTTTCAAAAGCTACAAACGGAAACAGAGCCATCTATTGAACTACTGATCAAGCATTTCCACGGCAATGGCATCCTCTGCGTAGCTAGCAAAAGTTAAAAGGTGACCTTGCTTGTATCCTGAGAAGTCTAACAGACATCTCAAGAAACATGTTTGCAATCTTAGTATGTTAATGGCGGAGATATGTTGAATCGATGGCGGATGAGTGTGTGATTTGGAGCAAATGGCTGGCTTTATAAATGTGTTATAACAATCCTGTCTGGAGGGGAGGCCAGCACCAGAATCGGATGCTGTAGTCTAATCCACTGCTCATATTAAACAATTTTAGACTAATGAAACCGAAAAAAAAAGATTACAAAAAGTTATCTAACTTATCAAATTCTTGTAAGCATTATATTTCGACTAGTTGCCAGGAAACATTTATTATCGTAACTGAAACGACACATCTTTTCGTGAAAAATAGTCGTGTATAATACTGTTGTCTAATCACAAAATAATACTTTTGTGCGGAAAGAATTGAGCATTAGATCTAATACTTTCTGGATAATGCATTGAGTTCGTATTTCGGTTGTCGAAACTAAGCGATTAAGAAGTGAATTTTATGATCTTATTTGTCGATTTTCTATCTAAATTTAATCAATATTTAGAATAGTTTGTATACTATTAATAATCTGAAATGAGATTATATAATTTTTTTTTATTTAGTAAATTTAAATTGTTTGCTTTATAAACAGCAAGAGTGTTATATATGTGCTTATCGAAATCATATTCGATTCCAGATCAATTTCAGATATCTGTTACAGATGTTCACTATAACTGAAAGGTATAAGTTTGTCATTCCGTTTGTAATTTCTAATTTTTTGATCTGATAGCCTATAAAGTATATATATTCTGAATCGTGGGTTCGAGAAAATTCGAAATATTGATGTCCATCCGTTCGTCCGTCTGTTGGTATGTCGTTTATAAAGGCCCCTGACTATAAAGCTATATAATATATGTATATACCAAATCATTCGTTAGGTTCGCGAGATATCTTCAAAAAACTGTTATTTTTGAATATTTTGACTATTTCTATACATACTACGGACTTGAACCCTATTTAAATCTATAGAATGATATTTTTTACAATTTTGTTTTTTTTTTTAATTGGTTAGTAAATAGACGAGTTATTGTCAAAAAAAAAAACAAAATTTTATTTTATTCATACACACGAACACACAACATTACCATAAATCTTTGTTTTGGATTTGTGAATTCGTTATAAAAGATAAAAACTTAACTGTTTCACTGAAAATTTTATTGATTTTTGGAGGATGTTTCGTATGGACATCTACCATCTCTGGTACGAGGAATGGAATAAACTATTTTTGGAGGATTTTTTTATGTTAGCCAACTTAAGTGAAGGGTATATAAGATTCGGCATAGACTGTTAGATAGTAGGAAGAATATTGAAAAATGGGCGTACCCCGCCCATCCACAAAAATTCGTGATTTTGATGTATTTTGTCACAAATATGAAAGTTAATGGATGTAAACGATGAAAGTTTCAATGCATCGTTAATTAGAAGAAAGAAACTTGGACAAATAATAAATTAAATATACTTTGTACTGCGATATAGTTATATTTTGATGGTGGGTATTAAAGATTCGGCCAAGCCGAATATAACATTCTTACTTGTTTTTTTTTTTACAATTTTGACTTATTTAAGTGACACAGAAGAATCATTTAAACAAAAATGAAGAAAACTAGCACCCAATTGCTGGCAAGAAAATATTAGATATAAGAAACTTAAGCGTTAATTTGTGTGCGTAACTAAAGTAAATAACATTATAAATTTTCTTACAGAAATGTCAAAATTTATGGGTGTCAGTGATATAACGGAAAATAAGAAAATATGGCGCATGTTATTTGGTGAAATGATTGGAACATTTCTATTGGTAGTCATAGGTGTTGGCAGTTGTACAGGTGGCAGTGACTCGTCACCCTCAGTACCACAGATTGCTTTTACATTTGGCTTGACAGTTGCAACATTGGCGCAGGTTAGTTTTTAAATCAAAAAAATACATTTAAACATAATTATGTATTCTTTTGTATTTGTTTTTATTTTAGACTTTTGGTCATATAAGCGGTTGTCATATAAATCCCGCTGTTACTATTAGTTTTATGATAGTTGGCGAAATGAGTATATTGAAGGGTATTTTCTATATAATTGTACAATGTGTGGGCGCTATAGCTGGTGCTGCGGTGTTAAGTGTAAATATTTTTTTTCAAGATACTAACCATATGATTAATTGTTTAAAAATTTCTTCAACAGGTTGCTATACCAGAAACAATAGGTGGTGTTGGTCTTGGTGTGTCATCTATGTCACCCACACTTTCAGAAGGTCAAGCTATAGTTATTGAGGCTTTAATAACTTCAATATTGATTTTAGTGATCAAAGCTGTTTGTGATCCTAAACGTCATGATATTAAGGGATCAGCACCTCTGGCCATCGGTTTGGCTATAGTAACGGGTCATTTATGTGCGGTAAGTTAAAACTTAAGTAATTGCAACTTAATTAAAAAATTTCAAATAATTTTATAAAAAAATACACTTGTTTTCTTGTACATTTTTTTATGGAATTTCTTAGATTAAACTTACTGGTGCTAGCATGAATCCGGCCCGTTCCTTTGGTCCAGCTGTAGTGCATAGCATGTGGTCCGGTCATTGGGTTTATTGGGTGGGTCCTATTATTGGTAGCCTAATAGCGGCTTTGGTATATAAAATATTTTTTCAAGTACGCAAAGGTGACGATGAAAGTGATTCCTATGATTTTTAATTGCATTTAATTTATTAATAAACAAAAATTTGCAATAATTGTTTTAAAAATATTATTTAGTAAGTAAGTTTCTTTAAGTTAAGCTTTGTTTATTTAAAACCATTTCAAAATACATAACAAATACTATTTTTTTTTATTAGAAAATCTTCAAATAAATCATATATTTTTAATAAACAAATAATAAATTACCAAACAAACAAATATCTGTTATTGTAGTTTGAATATTTATTGAAAAAAACAAACATATTATTGTAATAAATTATTCAATTTTATTACATAGAAATTGTACTATATGTTTTGTATTAATAATAATAATTATGATCTGTATTATTTGCCAGAGGCCTTATTCAATTTTTGTCAATTACACATAATTTTTTTTCAAAACTCATTCTCAACACCTTTAACTACCACCTTCATTGACATTGAATTTTAAATACATAAATAAAGTTAAGATTTTTAACAAACTATTTTACTGTTGTTATTGGCATGACATGCAAAATTATTTTTATTCATTTCAATGCAAAAAAAAAATGTTTTATAAATGTTTTCTTTTTTTATGATTTTTGTTAAATCGATGGACCAGTATTTTCTACACAATTAATGCGTGTTTAAATAATTTGAAATTAAAAGAAATGCCATACATTTTATAAAACATACTAACAGTGGTGGACAAAAGTTGTTTATTATATAACTGCTGATATTAAATATCACTTTAAAGTCATTGCTTTGACAAGAAGTTATATCAATTATGTTAATTGTTATAACTGTTCTCTGTCATTCGTCCCTTTCATATTTACACTGTGAAAAATAGTGAAATTTGGTCCATGATGTGAAACCATAAAAGAGACTTTTAAGGATTTCCCTCAAGTAAGTTTGGAACATGAAATATATTTATAAAGCTGACACGTTAGCAAGTTCAAGGACCAATTTAAAATATCGAATTGTGGTTAAAACTCATTGCCAAATGAATTCTGTAACTGTTGACAACAGCGAAACTTGGATATGTATAAATGACGGCGAAGCAACAATCCACGGAACGGGATTATATAAACCTGGTATAACAATTCTGTTGGATGGGTTCAGTTATAGTTCACTTCAGTTTTAGTTAGGTTCTAGTTCACTTCGGTTTTAGTTCAGTTCTGGTTAGGTTCTAGTTCACTTCAGTTTTAATTCAGTTCTAGTTAGGTTCTAGTTCCCTTCAGTTTTAGTTCAATTCTAATTAGGTTCTAGTCCATGTCAAGTAAAGTTCTAGTTGAGTTCTTGTGCAGTTCTAGTTCAGTTCTAGTTCAGTTCTAGTTCAGTTTTAGTTCAGTTCTAGTTCATTTCTAATATTTTCTAGTTCAGTAAGAAAAATATTTTATATTAGGAGAAGAGAAAATGCCATTAATTTAGATTTTATACAGTTTTTAAAACTTAATGTATTTGCATTTATGATTTCTATGTAAAATAGTAAGAAAAATTTAAAAAGTGCATTAAACCAAAACATTTCTACTATTTACTAATATGTATATCCTTTGAACTGATTTTAGCATGTCAAATGTCATTTATCGTCTCTGTATCTATTTGTAAGTTATGAGTGTTAAGTCAATATGATTATATTGATGGGTTTACGCTACAAAATTGCAATCATTTGATATTTGTCTCATACAAATATTTGCAAACGTAAAGAATTATTAATAACTAAAATCACACAAAATAGTTTTGCACTATAAAAGGACAGACAGTACACACAGTTCCCATGAAAAGTAATTAAAAGTTGTTGGGTAAAGTTAATCTAAAAAAACGGAAGACCAAAATGGATTGGAAAATAAAAGAGAATAATTTAAATACAATTAATCAAAAATATTCCTATGGAGAAAATAAGTATAATAAGGAATCAAAACTGTTAAGTAAGATTATGAAAATTATAAGCATCTATTTCAGTTATTTTTCTAGAATAAATTTTAGAGTATGAAAAATCAACCGATTATTCAAGTGGAGAAGAAAATGTTTGTTCAAAGGAGGCGGTCAAGAAAAATGTAAAATATTATTTACAAAATACTACATTACATGGTTTGAAATATATAGCAGAAGATAAAATAACCATACCGGAAAGGTTATATTTTAATGATATACAAAACTATATTTCCCACAACGTTTTTGAATTGTTTTTCCTCTATAGAGTTTTCTTTGGTTTAGCATTTGTGGGTGTGGTTATATTATCTGCATTTTTCATATCGAATGTCTATGGTAAATGGAGAGCTTCTCCGATTATAATTTCTACCAGTGCTAAGCAAACCTCCAGTACTGAGGTGCCATTCCCGGCCATTACTATATGTAATCTAAATCAGGCACAAAAGAGTAAAGTGCAATTTATAACCAGGTATTTATATCTTATTAGATTTTTAACTTTAATTTTAAACAGAACTTCTAATCTTTAATTGTAATAAAGAACCAGTTCAAATTATTCTTTGCTGATGAGTTTATGCGATGATGGCTCAAGTGATTTGGCTATGACTTATGTCGGCACTTGGAAATATTTTAAGGCAATTTTGATAGAGGTGTTTTTATATAACATTTTCGAGAGATAATAGTTAACGTTTAATAATACTATATATTTTGAAGGTGGCCCAACCCTGCGATGATATGTTGTTGTATTGTAGTTTTGGTTCTCAAATAGAAAATTGTTCTATGATCTTTAATACGGTTTTAACGGATGATGGATTGTGTTGTACATTTAATGCCTTGGATCCACAATTTCTTTTGAGAAATTATAGGTAAGAATATAGAAAAAGAGTAGAATAGGAAATTATCCCCTTTTTACCGCTAATTCCTTTTAGAGGAAACTTTTCAAAATATATAGGAAAATTTTCTTTTAATAGGATTTTTTGTTTCTTTTTATACAAAATTTTCTTAAGGTTTAAAAAAAATGCATTTGCAAAGGAATTTTTTTTTCCAAATTTCCTTTATATAGGAAATTTTTCGAAAAAATCTTTTGTATTGCAAGTTTTTCATTTAAAGGGGAAATTTTTCAAAAGTTTCATTTTGATACAAAATTTTTCATTAAATTTTCTTTTAATACAAAATTTTTAAAAAAGTATTAAAAATAGGAAATTTTTAAAAAATATACTTATTAGTCAATTTAAAAAAAAATCCTTTTTAAACAAAATTTATAGAAAATTTGCTTTTTGTGGGAAATTTTTAAAAAATTTTCTTAACATAAAACTTTTTTAAAAATTTCCTTTTTATAGAAAAATTTTTCATAAATTTTATTTTTAAAAATTATTTTTCTCTGCAATTTTATAGGAAATTTTGAAAATATCCTTGAAAATCATATTTTTATAGGAATTTTTTTTATATCTTAAAAAATTTTCCATATCTTAAGAAATTAAAAAAAAAAAATATTTTTAAGAAATTTTTCAAAAATTTTCCTTTTAATTTTTCTAGGAAGTTTTATAGGAAATTTGAAAATTATAGTTTTTATATGAACATTTTTAAAAAAATAATTTTATAAGAAATTTTAAAAAAATTTCATTTCATTGGAAATTTTCAAAAATTATCTTATATATTATAAATTTTTCAAAAATTTTCCTTCTCAGAAAAACGAAATTTTGCAATATCCTTTTTATTTTATATAGGAAATATTTTACAAATTTCTATTTCATGGTAAATTTTCCAAAACTTTTCCTTCTTTCCCTTCAATTTTTCTATGAAATTTTATAGAAAATTTTGAAATTATCCTTTTTATATGAAAATTTTCAAAATAATCTATTAGTAGCAGATTTTTTTTTTTTAAATTTTACATTTCATGGGAAAATTTCCAAAAAAATGTCATTTATAAGAATTTTGTTTTAAAATTTCCCTTCTTAGAAAAACGTTCTTATTTCAGCGAAGAAAATCTATTAATGCCTGCTATAGACAATCATTATCAACCCATTGATTGGACAGCAGAAAAAGGTTATCCCAAAGAATTACCACCTCATTATTATCCCAGGGTGTCTGGAGGAACTGGTACACGTATGGGTTTAACCGTTATACTAAATGTATCATCCGATGAATATTATTGTAGTAAAACTAAATGTGTGGGTTTTAAGGTAAAATACTTGAAAACAATTAAAAATAATTTTTGCAGAAAAAAAGTTCTTATGCTTTAGATTTTAGTTCATAATCCAGCAGAATTACCCAAAATCAGCAATTATGGTTTTCTTATGACGACCGGTCGTGAAGCTCGTATTCCCATAGAACCCATCTATCAAGATGCTGTTCCTAGTATACGTTCAATACGTAAAACTGTTCGTAGATGTCTTTTCTCCGATGAGAGTGATTTAGTTTATTATCGCACATATTCGCGAAAAAATTGTGAACTTGAATGTGAGGCCCGTATTCTTATGCAAAGATGTAATTGTGTTTTGTATTATTTACCACGATTCAATCCGGATGTACCGATTTGTGGACCAAATGATAATTTCTGTACAAATCAAGTTCAGTCCGACATAGAGTCGTCGAATAAAAGTGTTTCTTGTGACAGTTGTTTGCCCGGTTGTTTTGAATTAAATTATCAATCTACTTTAACAGCTTCGACCATGACTTATGGTAATTTTCGAACATCCGATGATTTTCCACCCGAAATTTTTAATATTAAAGAAAAGATAACGGATTTATCGATTATGCATTTCTATTATACTTCAAATATATTTAGGAGTACTACGAAATCTGAAATGTTTGGTTTTACGGAATTTTTGTGTGAGTCATAGATGTTGGTAGTAAAATAAGAAATTTGTATAATTGTTGTTGTTTTTGTAATTTTGTTTTTTAGCAAATACCGGTGGCCTCTTAGGTTTATTTATGGGTTTTAGTATATTTTCCATAATCGAAATTGTTTATTATATAACGGTGAGACCATATTGTGCTGCTAGGACTATAGAGTTGGATAGGAAAAAGAAACACAACGAGGAGAAGGTAAATCTATATATTGTTGTTGTCTGTTTTTAATTCAAATTGGAAATTTATAAATTTTTTCTTTATTTCAGTTGTTTATGAAAAATGTTCTTAAATATGATGGTTCCAATTTGAATGTCAAGAAAAGATTTTGGTTTAGAAAATCAAAGAAATCTAATAAAAAATATAAAAATAATTTGCGTAATTTTTTGAATACACATAACGATGATGTCCAAGTTTATCCATATCTTGAATAAAATTTAAAAAAAATTGTTGCTTAATGAAATAAATCAAATAAGTTTCTTAATAAATTGAAAATATAGAGCATATAGAGTTAAAAATGAAATTGTATAAACAAACGAGGACAAAAAATTGTTTTTTTTTTTTAATCAAGTAAATGAATCAATGAAATTTTAATATATATATTTCTTAAAATCATTTCTTATTCCTCAGAATGATTTGTTTGATAATGTTTAGTATATCGCCTCTATGTTCTCTAGGGCTTATTTAAACATATTTTTATATCCTGCATCTATGGTGATAGACTATTTATTAGTTTATCATTCCGTTTGCAATTTCATAATTTCTACATTTTTCATCTCAGACCATATAAAGTGTTTTTTCTAATTATGGTTTTTGGAATTTTTTATATCGTTTTTTTTTTTAGTCGAATTTTTATCAAAAAACTATATCATTTTGAAAATATTGCTTAGATTGAAAAAATGAGCAAAAAAGTAATGTTTATCTATATGGATATAATATTGTGCAAAAGGTTAATTAAAATTTTATGTCAAATTGCGAAATAATTTTAAAAATATTGCTAACGTGTTATATTTTGTAGGTTATTGCAAAAATCTGAAATTCATTTGTTCAGTTCAGTTGATCAGATCTCAGATTACAGATTTACATGCTTTCATATAATT
>JACGTJ010043142.1:0-10037 GCA_014858695.1 Chrysomya rufifacies | reverse complement strand
CCGATTTTGTGCATTTTCAATACCAAACAAACCTTGTATAAGAGAAATACTTGTGCCAAATTTCTTTGACACAAGTAGCTCATCCCGTGCCGTCTATATCATGCTTACAACAGACAGACAGACGGACGGACATCGCTAGATCGACTTAGAATCTTATCAGCACCCAGAATATATATAAATGTTGCTGTCTTAGACGAATATTTTAACATGTTACAAACGGAATGACAAACCCAATATACCCCTCATAATTTTTTGATGATGAGTATAAAAGTAAAAGTATTCAAAATTTATTTCAACAAAATTAACACCACCACTAACTAGCTCATCCCTGTTTAATAAGCTTTTTTTTTTTGTTCTTCTTATAATAAAATTTTTGTTTATCAGAGATTTATGTAAAACTACCTCAGCAGTTTAATATGTAATGTGCTAGCTTTTGAAAATGGAAATTTCTGTGGCGGTTTTGTTTTTAATAGCATTCGCTGGCTTTGAACAAATTTTAACTCTACAAACAGGAAAGTTACCCAACATAGTGTTAATATTAACTGATGATCAAGATGTGGTCCTAAATGGTTTACAGCCCATGCCAAAGGTTAACAATTTAATAGCACAACAAGGAGCAACATTTGTAAATGCGGTGAGTATTATTTACACAATAAACAAAAGAAAAATATTAAATTTTCTTAACTTGTTTTTGTTTAAAATAGTTCACTACCTCACCCTTATGCTGTCCCTCGCGAGCTAGTTTACTTTCCGGACAGTATGTACACAATCATCATACCTATAACAATAGCGAACAGGGCGGTTGTAATGGTCACTATTGGCTACAGCATATAGAAAATAAATCCTTGGCTCCTACTTTATTTCAAGCGGGCTATACTAATTTCTTTGCTGGCAAATATTTAAATAATTTCAGGGGTGCTAAAGTGCCCTCGGGTTGGCAGGAATTTTATGGTTTACATGGCAATTCTCGTTATTATAATTATACTCTTTTGGAGAATAATAGAAATGTTAGCTATTCAGATGTTTATTTTACCGATTTATTAAGATCAAAAGTTTTAAGATTTTTGAATAACTACAATAAGTTGACACCATTTTTTGTAATGATAGCACCACCCGCACCACATGCTCCCTATACACCAGCCGAAAGACATGTTAATACATTTAAAGATATTAAGGCTCTACGTACAGCTAATTTTAATGTTATAGACAAAGGTTGGTGTAAGAAGTTTACCATAGATTACTTTTGCTTTACATCTTTCTTTAAACACTTTTAGACAAACATTGGCTTTTATCTCATAACCAAATTATGGGCAATAATACTTTGAATTTATTGGATATATATTATCGCAAAAGATGGCAGTCATTGCTGGCCGTAGATGAACTAGTGGCAGATGTTATTAATAATTTAAAAAATAAAGAAATTTTGGATAATACTTATATAATCTATACCTCCGATAATGGTTATCATATGGGTCAATTTGGCCAACCCTTTGACAAAAGACAACCCTATGAAACCGATATTAGAGTACCCTTGTTGGTAAGAGGTCCTGGCATACCAAAAGATATACAAATAACTGCCCCCACCGCTTTAATCGATATATTTCCTACAATTTTGGAATGGTTGGGTTTACCCTCGAATCATTTAATGGATGGTTTGTCCATGAATGCATTTTTAACAAATGCTCCGGAATATGATGCTGGCTCCGATAGTAATTTTAAGCGTAGCATTTTAGTGCAACATTTTGGTGAGGGCAACTTAAATACCTACAAACCAGAATGTCCTTGGCCTGCTAAGGATCGTTTGGCAGAATGTACCTTAGAAGCCGAATGTCATTGTCAAGATTCTTGGAATAATACTTATGCTTGTGTAAGACATTTTGGTTATAAAGAAAATCGTTTGTATTGTGAATTTAAGGACAATGAGGTATCTATATTTCTACTTTTCTTTTTATTTAAATAATGTATTTATTATGTTTTTAGGACTTTGTGGAATTTTATGATATTTTAGCTGATAACTGGCAAATGCAAAATACTATTAAAGATTTGCTACCCATTGAACGGGCCCTCTATAGTTTGGCTTTACAAAATTTAACACAATGTGTGGGCTCTGCAAGTTGTAATGATATTTCATTGTAATTTAATTTAAACTCTCTGTTAGCATTTTTGTTTAATTTTTTTTTATTGTTAATGTAAGGTAAAGAACACACAAAAAGTTACAAATAAAGGTCCGTTTTAAACTAATTATAAATTTAAATCATTTACAAGTGGAATTATTATATTAAAAAGTAAATTTTGCTGTTAAATTAGTTTTTAACCACATAAAGGTGTTTCTCTCTTTCAATTAAAACAAAATTATTTTAATCCATTAAAAATAATAAAAATTAAAAAGGACTTAACATGTTTTTTTTTTTTTAAAGAATTTTACCTGATTAAAGGAAATTAATTTAAAAATGAAAATATTTTGTAATTCATATACGATTTTTTCTTGTGGTTTTTATTTAATAATAAATTGTGTGAGTGTGTTAGATTGTTGTTTTCTTTTGTAATTTTAGTACTCCAAGTAGTAATTCTTGCCGTTTGTTATTTGTTGCACTTATATCTTATCTTATAAAACTAAATTGTGGGAGTTGCTTAATCAAGCTGTCTAAATAGATATAAACATCTAATCGGCAGCTGAATTTTCCTTGCTGGCAGTAATGGCTTTATCCTCATCGGCTGAGGGCGTATGCCAAGTAAGTCGTTCTTCATAGAATTGTATGACAACCTGTGGACATCTGACATTGGCCTGTTTAGCGGGTACTAAATCAGCTTCATCGCTACCCTTCCATTTCATCAGAAACATTAATTCACCCGATGAATCGGTAGCACCCAAAATTTTGGACGGTTCTAAGCCACGATCAAAACCCACCGTCTTTCTGTTGTCTTTTTCATCTTCGGCCGCCTTTCGTTTGGCCTTGGCTTCGTTGTTGGGTGCTGTGCTGGGTCGTTTCTTGGCCTCTGCTTTAATAAATGAAAACAAAATATTACTGTAACAAAGCTTAAATCTTTTTTTTTTTTTCATTTTTAAATATGAAACCTTTTTTAGGTTTAATTGATTCTTCATAGGCAGCTATTAAGTCTGGACAATCAAGATTCTCCACTGGTTCCCAAGTGTTTTCACTGCGTGGATAGCCTTTCCATTTAAGATAATATTCAGTCTAGAATCAATGAAAATAATAACATAACGTACATCTTATGAATTATAGTTTTAATACCTACCTTGCCATTTATAATACGCTTGTCCTCTATACGTTCCACGGAGTACTCAGCCTCAGGTTCTGGCTCATTTGCAACATCAGCCATTTCTGATTTTTGTTTGACTGTCTTTTCCTTCTTAACTTTTACTAGAAAGTTGAGCCAAAGATTTTTCAGACTTAAAACCCTTTTTACTTATTTTGCCAGACCCGCTATTTTCTGAAAATTTAAAAGCCACAAAAAAATAAAGTAAAAATTATGCTTCAAAATCACTCAACCACCAACGAGGTCTCTAGCAACAACCGGCCACAAATACATGTAAGATGATTTATCTTCAATGTATATAAATATTATCTTATTGGTGATTATTTTTATAGAGATTTTAATTTATTGTTGTAAATTTATTTACCTTTTATAAGAAAATTACAATTTTATTGCAGGTAAATTTTGTATAGAAAAACGCTATTTTTTCACTATGTAGAGATTTACAGCTTGCGTCTTCTTCTTTTGCCTCTTTTCCAATTACAGTGTTGTCAAGTATTAGATAACAGAAAAAAAAAACGTTCGTTTTTATATAATGCAAACACTGATATTATATGTTTGAGAAAATATTATAAAGAACAAATTATTTAATAATATGTAAATTTTGACAATAACATTCAAATTAAGTTCTAGAGATACAACAAAAAGAAATTAAAAAAAGATAAACAATATATATATATTTGTTGTTTCATTAAAAATTATTAAAAAACAATCGGATTTATTGTCAAATAATAAAAAAAATGTTCGTCTAATGGAACGTTAAAATAAATTTTGAAATTCGCATTAAATTATGTATTTTTTACATAAAAATATCAATTTAGAAAATACAGGAAAGAGATAATGTTGAAGTTTTCGTTAACTATTTCAGATAACAAATTACAGCTGTTGTTTAACCACTGTGTAAATTATGATTTAACTATACCTTTAGAAGAAATCAACGCATTCAATAATATTGATATTAGTAAATAAAACTTCTGTAATTTTTTTATTTATAAAATTCTGATATTTTGTTTTTCAATTTTGTAGTGATTAAATAAATGAAATAAATTCGTTTTCTGACATTTTATTAAAAAAATACTAGTTAACATCACTCTTTTCATTACTTTATTTGTTTGAGAGTATTGCCAGCATTAAAATTTAGCAAACGTTGCCATAAACTGCAAAATATTTCAATTTTTTACACCTATTTAATGATTTAATTCAAAATAGTACTAAAATTAGTAAAAATCTAATAACACTCAATCAATTAAAAGATTTACTTAATAATGATTTTTTTTAACAGTAAGATAATAAAAAAGTGTTCATATTAACGGCAAACTGTCATCTCTTTCTCCTTTGTTTACTATTTAATCAGTCGAAATATGGCATCTTTTGTAGTGTAGATACGGCATATTTTCGGCATTATTCTTTTCTAATGACATTTATCAATTTTACTGGGTAATGCCTTTTTATAAAACGACTTGTACGAAGTCGTCAGCGAAAATTTCTTTTTATATTGTAAGTTTACAAAAAATTTGTGAAATTAACAAAAATAAAATCTATAAAGCAGCAAAACAGTAACAACTTTTCACAGTTTGCCCACTGAAAGTGAAATTAATCAAAAGCATTTATTAGAAATACTTGAAATCCAGAGCATTTGCAAAAATATTTGTGGTGTGGCATCAGCCATGTTGGCTGCGAATTTTTTTTTGTGCATAAAATACCTAACCTCAAAAGGTAGTAATAAAGAAATGTCTCATTTTGTATGTCTTTTTGTACTTTTAGGAAATTGACTCTCAAAAGTGAGTAAGGAGTAACAACAAGAAAACCGTAAATATGTCACGTTTCTTTGCTACCGGTTCTGACTCGGAAACCGATTCAGGAGATGAAGAGGTTCAGCCACAAATCTATAGTAAAGCCCCTGCCTATGTAAGTTTGTTTATTTTCAAAAATTTTATAGACAAAAAATAATTTTTATTTTGTTATGAACAGCAATTCAGTGATGATGAGGAGGAGGTTAAACGTGTGGTGCGTTCCACTAAGGAAAAACGTTATGAAAACTTGACGGCTCTTATAAAGACAATTCGCAATCATAAGAAAATTAAGGATATGTCTAGTATTCTAACAAGTTTTGAAGACTTGACGAGAGCCTATCAAAAGGCCTTGCCGGTTATTTCTAAGGAAGAAAATGGTATTACTCCACGTTTTTATGTGCGCTGTTTAGCTGAATTGGAAGATTTCATTAATGAAGTGTGGGAGGATAGAGAGGGTCGCAAGAATCTTTCTAAAAACAATTCCAAATCTTTGGGTACTTTGCGCCAAAAAGTGCGTAAATATATTAAAGATTTTGAGGAGGATTTGGCACGTTTCCGTGAAAATCCTGACCAAGAAAGTGAGGCTGAAGATGAAGAAGCGGCTTATGATTCTGAAAATGAAAAACAACAAGAAGTTGCTGAGACCCGTGACCAAAAACAAGCTACCGAACAAAAATCTGCTAAAGCCGCTCCAGCTAAAACTGTGGAACCTGATGCTGATGATTCAGAAGATTCAATTGATTGGGATTCTGATTCAGAGTCAGAAACCGAGTCATCAGATGATGACAATCAATATGTCAATATACGTGACCGTTTCTTGAAGAAACCTGGCAAAGAAGAGAAAGAAGAACGTGAAGATCGCAAGAAAGAAAAACGTGTTAAGGAACCTAAAGCCCGCAGAAAGCAAGAAGAAGCCGATGAAGACGGTGAATGGGAAATTGTGGTTAAGGGTCCAGTGGTTGAGAAACCCAAAATGTTTGAGAAAGATGCAGAAATTGATGTTCCTTTGGTTTTGGCTAAATTAACTGAAATCATGTCGGCCCGCGGTAAGAAACGTACCGACCGTAGAATGCAAATCGACATGTTGTTTGAATTGCGCGATATTGCCGAACAACATAATTTGGGAGTTGCTGTTGCTGTAAAAATCCACTTCAATATAATTTCCGCTATTTATGATTACAACCAAAAGATTTCGGAACCCATGAAATTGGAACACTGGTCTAAATTGTTGGATGTAATGCAAAGTATGATGAAATTATTGTTGGCTAATGATAATATAACCATGAGCGAAAGTGTTTCTGAAGAAAATGAAGAATTCATTAACCCCACTTTCTACATTAGAGGTTGTCCTTTGGCTGCCGTTGAACGTTTGGATGATGAATTCACCAAATTACTAAAGGAATGCGATCCCCATTCTAATGATTATGTAGAACGTCTTAAGGACGAGGTTACTGTTACCCGTATTATTGAGAGTGTTTTGCAATATTTCGAGAAAATTGGCAACAACAATGAACGTTGTCGCATTTATTTGCGCAAGATTGAACATCTCTACTACAAGTTCGATCCTGAGGTTTTGAAACGCAAACGTGGAGAAATACCGAGCACTACCACCACCTCTGTCGAAGTAATGGATCGTTTGTGTAAGTTCATTTATGCCAAGGATGACACCAATCGTATTCGTACTCGTGCCATTTTGGCTCATATCTATCACCATGCCTTGCATGACAACTGGTTCCAGGCCCGTGATTTGGTGCTCATGTCTCATTTGCAAGATACCATTGATGCTGCCGATCCTTCCACTAAAATTTTGTATAACCGCATGATGGCCAACTTGGGTCTATGTGCCTTCCGTCAGGAAAACATTAAGGATGCTCATCATTGTTTGGTTGATTTGATGGTGACCGGCAAACCTAAGGAACTTTTGGCTCAAGGTCTTTTGCCTCAACGTCAACATGAACGTTCCGCCGAACAAGAAAAGATTGAAAAACAACGTCAAATGCCTTTCCACATGCACATTAACTTAGAATTGTTGGAATGTGTGTACTTGGTATCTGCCATGCTTATTGAAATTCCTTACATTGCTGCCCATGAATTTGATGCCAGACGTCGCATGATCAGTAAGACCTTCTACCAACAATTGCGTTCTTCCGAACGTCAATCATTAGTTGGACCACCCGAATCGATGAGAGAACATGTGGTAGCTGCTGCTAAGGCTATGCGTTGCGGCAATTGGCAGGCTTGTGTTAATTTTATTGTTAACAAGAAAATGAACACTAAGGTTTGGGATTTGTTCTACGAATCTGATAGAGTACGCGAAATGTTGGTGAAATTCATTAAGGAAGAATCCTTGCGTACTTATCTCTTTACCTATTCCAATGTTTATACTTCTTTGAGTATTCCTTCCTTGGCCCAAATGTATGATTTACCTGTGCAAAAGGTCCATTCACTTATTAGTAAAATGATAATTAATGAAGAATTAATGGCCAGTTTGGATGATCCTACGGAAACGGTTGTCATGCATCGTTCTGAACCATCTCGTCTACAAGCTTTAGCCATGCAATTTGTTGATAAAGTCACCAATTTGGTTGATGTTAATGAAAAGATCTTTGACATGAAACAGGGTAACTTCTTCCAACGTGGCAACATGAATGTACGCATACGTAATTATAATATGAATCAAAATAACCAAGGTGGTGGTAATTGGGGCGGTCAACGTCGTGATAATCGTAACCAACGTAATCGTAATCAACGTAACCAACATCATAAAAATCAGCAGCAACAACAGCATCAACAGCAACAACAACAACACCACGAGCAACAAGTTCAACAAGTCATTGCCGAAGAGTAAACGCATTGACTACGCTTAGGGGAATAACACCATCCTCACCAGAGACTCACTAATTGGTCAATTTCTATTTTACTCATACATTAAAATTCCCTTTTGGGAGATTTTATGTTAATGTTTTTACATCATATTCTAAGCAACCATAATATTATGAGGAACAACTGGCGATATGCTCCCGGTCTCGATGCTTATTTGAACATTGAGACCGGGAGATTTTTTCTAAATAATAATTTTAAATTCCCTGTTGAAAAAAAAAAATCGTTGTTATCAGTTGCTGTAGCAAAGTGAGTGTGTGTTTCTCCTTAGTGGTAAATGTAAAAAAAGTATAGACACTGAACGTAAGCAGAAATAAAAATCCTTTTTTTATATTAAATGTCATACAATAAATTTAAAATATTTAACAAATTAAAAAAAATAATAAAAAATAATAAAAATCATAAAAAACTACAAAAACCGGCTAAAAAGGCAAAATTTTAAATGCTGTTGTAATTAAAAAAAAACTAAAATTAATATTAAATACCATTTCATAACTGCTATGATTAGTTCGGTTTTCAAAATTGCATTCAAGAATTCAGAATAGAAAGCAGATTGGAATTAGACAACTTTAAGTATAAGCAAATTCGTAATATCAATAACAAATATCAATTTTATTGGAAAACTTTACATAACCAGTTGCAGTTTGTTGGATATTGATTCATTTAGTTTAAAGGTAATATAAGTTATTTAATTGAAGTTTCAATATTTCTTATTTGTTGTTATTGTACTAGTCCATCAAATCAATTAAAAACTGGACCTAATTGAATGAAAAATATCTTCAAAATTTCAAGATTCCTTTATCTATCAAGATTCCCTAATTTTTCAAGATTCCTCTATTATTTGTATTAACCAGCATTATATTTCAAGAACAATATTTACATTCAAGCTAAAAATAATTGGGTAAGTGAATTGAAAATTTTTTTATAATTAGTAGTTTAGATCTGAAATTAAATGTAGTATTTCAATTTCGTGATAGCTTTCAACATGAATATTTGAGATACATGAACTTAGCTTCTTTATCAAATACTGAGTTGTAAATGTTATTATGTAATTGAGCAATCATTTTAATCATTTCTTAAAGAAGAAAACCTTTAAATGATTTCATATAACGAAATTCTGTAACACATGATTAATATAATGAAAATAAATAAAATTTTGATCGTTATGAAAAAATATGATTAGGAGAAATAACATTATGTACAAAACCAAAATGTTTATTGTATTGATAAAGATCTTACTAATCGAGGGGATTATTATTTTAGATTATAACTCAATATACTGTTTTTATCACAAAAACCCTTGATATAAATATATGTTGTTGTGGTCTTTATGTGATCTATTGCCATGTGGATTTACATCTATTCGTCATTTCCTCTCTCATGTCAAATAACTTTGCATTATATCTATAAGTCGTAATTTTGTCCATTTTTCCGGATTTAGGTCATAGAACTAACAGAACTTGTCTGGGTTTTAAACGTTATCATTTTATGCCAAGTCATGTTTTGTTTTTCTGCATCTAGTAACTTGTATTTGTGCTGGGTTGTCAGACATTTTCCGAGCTATCTGGGGTCATTCCGCTACGTAGAAGCAACGGTGTTGGGAATGGCCAAATACTGTAATTAGCATTGGTCTCCATAAGCCCAATAGTGTGCCATAAGATTTCCTTTAGATTCCTGTAATTCTTCTACCTTTAAAATTGCAGTGTTTAAGGTTACTTTGTATGTGGTCCATTAAGGTTTTCTGTTGTTTGCCCTCCTTCTTTTACCACTATAAATGTCTAGCCTGTTCCTTTCAGCTGTTCGATAAAGGTCCTTAAAGTTCATTAATTAGTATAGGTAGATCGACTTTCTTAGTCGATTCAACGATGTCCGTCCGTCTGGACGGTGGACTGTTTGCATTGTATCCATTTGCGCAAAGTACAGCGCGCTGTTTTGAAGTTGTTTATAATAGACCTTGATTGGTCCTTTATCTCACATAGCTGGCTTTATAAACGTCATTTTAATCGATTTACTATTTCAATTTGACTGCATACAAAAGATCTCCCAGAAGGAGCTGAACTAGAACTGAACTAGAAGTAGAACTGAACT
>JACGTJ010042965.1:0-14929 GCA_014858695.1 Chrysomya rufifacies | reverse complement strand
AAATTAAAAGTAAATTTAAAATACATTATTTTTGAAATGAAACATAAGATTTTGAAAGTTAATTATATACAAACATTCACAAATTATTAGAAAAAGCTTAAACTATATCAAATTAAAATTATAATAAAATTATTTATAACAATTTTTTAAAGTACGTTTTCAAGCTGAAATCAAAAATCATGATTTTTTTTAATAAAATTAAAAGTAAATTATTTTGAAAATAAAACAACAGCATTTGAAAGTTAATTGTTTACAAACTTTTACAACTTCCAAAGAAAAAAAGCTTTAAAGTTTGCCTGAAATTAAAACAGAAAACAATTGTTAAAGTTACAGATTCATTAAATAGGGCATAATAATTTCAAAATCACTAAAATATATTTGAAAATATTACAGAAAACATCTAGAACCAGAAAAATCATAAAAAGCTTTACAATATTTTAAATAGATGTCAATTGAAATGGAAGCTTTTTTAGAGTAATCTTAAGCTTTTAAGCTGTATAAATAAACCCCAAAAAATAATCTGTTTGTCAAAATAATAAAATGACACAAAGTTTTATAAGCTTTCTAAATTTTTTATTTCCTATTTAAAGTTAATAACAATTTGAAACACGTGTCTTTAATAAGTGATACTAAAGCATGACGAAAACTATATTTAATGGGCATACAAATTCAGCAACATATCTTTTTTTTTGTATTAAAAAAATTTACAGTAAATATATTAAAAAATCATTAAATTCCTAAAAAAAAATTAATGATGAAATTTCTAAAGAATTTTTGTTTTATAAATTTCTCTTTATGAAACATAATTTGATTAATGATTTTTAGGCCTAAAAATATTAACGCTGCTACCTTTGTTATAAAAACATACATATATAAAATGCGTTTTATTACAACATAACATTTGATTTGAAGCCTTTAAATTGTTTCAAAAAACAAAATGTTAAATTTTCTAAAATTTAAAACCAAAACTGTTAGAAAAAGGCGTTACTTTAAATTTAAAATAACAATTTTGAAAACTCATTAATTGTAATTATTTATTTCAGTTTCACTTAACTGATTTATATATTCTTTTTTGGTTTTATAAACATTAAAATTAAAAGTCTGTGTGGAAATAAATGAATTTAAAAACAAATTTTATTTAATATCATTAAGATCTAAAATGTTTATAGATGAGATTTTGATTAATTACCAAACATTTAAGTGATTTAAAGTGAAACCCTGTTTAACAAAAAATTTAACTTTTTAATATTTTTTTTAAATTCTCTGGAAGGTCAAGGTAGCTGGAATAAAAAAAGAAAAAAAAATTATAAATCATAAAACCGGCAAAAATCTATTTAAAAACAGAACCAGTTTGTTATCTTTTATATTTTTGCTAAATGAGGCTTATTGTTATATTAATAACTTAACAAAGAAAAAAAAAATAATAAAAATAGTTAAAAAAAGTGATTTTTAACAAAAGCTAAGTAAATAAATTATATGAATTTTAAACTAATCAAAAAAATCATTTTAAAGAATTCTTTGGCTATAGCCTGTTTAAAAAACCTTAGGCTTTAATACACAATCTTCGAAAACGAAAAAACAGGTTGATTTCTTGGCTAAAAGTTAAACAGCTGCAGCATCCGTTTTTCTTGTAATCACAATTGTAACATTAAAATATAAAAAGAAAGAACCTTAAGGATACAAAATCTACAAATAGTTTCAAGGCTTTTCAAACAACAACAATAGTTTTAGTTTCATGAATGTTTTGTTTTTTGTTTTCTTATTGCTATATATAACATTTTGATTGACAAGATCACATCTAAAATGATCTCTCAAAGACATTGACATATGATTATATATTTTTTAAGTAAAATAAAGCAGGTGGCAAGATTAAAAAAAATCATTGTAAATTCAAAAGTGTTTTCTAAAAAACTTTAACTTTAATTTAAATTTGATTTTCTAAATTTTTCAATAGCACATCATTTCTGCTATTACGAAGTAACTGAGTGAGTAAGTAAGTGAGTATGTAAGTGAGTAAGTATAAGTGTTATAAAAAGTGTGTGAAATATAAAATTTACTCCAGAGTATAAAACAAAAAAACTCAGCACAGTTAATGGCACTGGAAGAATTCACGGGATATTTTTTATATATATCTTCCCGTGATCTCTTAGTGGCATCTATGGTGCAGGGTTTAACTACATCTCTCAAACATAATGAAAACAAATATAAACTTAATATTATCCGAAAGTTATTAAGAAAAAATTAAACAAAAAAAATCTACAATTTATTATGCGTTATAACATTCATTAACAATATTGTTGTATCACATGTTCATTTAATTGTATGTTCTAAAGACACAAATAACCGTTTGCTAACTGTTAATTAAATAATTTAGTTAAGAAAAAAAAAATACAACTAACATAATTTATAACAGCTTGTAAACCAAAAAAAAAAAGAAAAACTTTAACAGAGTGTAAAGATTTAAGATTCTAAGAAACAAACATGCATTTGAAAAGAAAAAAATATGCGAAAGAAAAGCAGAAACGTAGTGAATAATAATTTACAATGGGTTTTAAGTGCAAACAAAAAAAGAAAGTTAACAGTTATTAATTTAAAATTTTTGTTAAAAAAAAACCATTCTATCTACTTAAATTATTATGTTAACTGTGTTTAAAGAAAACCTTAATGCCAGAGTTCGTAAAATAAAATAAAATAAAAAAATGAAAAAGTTTGTGTATGAGAATTTTACAAACGCTGTATGAAGTAACTTACCATTTTTCTTTGATAACATCCGAATGGGGACACATAAAAGGGGATATTCCAAAAATATTCGCACAAAAAGGAGATTTTATTTTTAAAAAAGGATAAAATGTATAAAATTTGACAAAAAATTAATAGTATAATTTTTTAAAATTTAAGTATTAGTGCTATAGTCAGCCCGAATATATGATACCTTACACCATAGTACGGGACTAGATGAAATAATGAATGTACCATGAATAATTTCTATAAGTTTTGTGTTCCAAAGTTCCACCGATACCGAGTATGATATAAAGTTTGCCATATATATTATATATTTCGGAATAAAGTTCTTGATTTTAAATTGTGTCGGTTTCTAGAAATTATAGTGTATTCTTTATTGAGAAAAACATTAAAATTTAATTTAAAACAAATAGAGGACAATAATAGCCAAGTTTTAAAGAGGCACAGATATTTGCCAAACTTGCGAAAAATGGTATTTTTACAAAAAAAAAAAAAAAAAAAAAAAAAANNAAAAAAAAAAAAAAAAAATGTCGCTCAACGGTAACTCTGAAAAAAACTGACAAAGTTCGAAAAAGTGATGATTTTTACATTGTGTTGTGATTGGAAGACTGTGGTTAGTGTTGGCAAAATAACGAATACCACTTTTATAACCCATTGTTGTCATTGAACGGAAGTAATATTTCAGTACTATGTTCAAAACGAACTTTTTTGCAAAAATTAATTTTTGTCCATTATAAAAAAAAAACAAAAAAATTAAACATAAATAAAAAAAAACCATTAAGCTTTAAAAATATCAAAATATCCGGATTATCTAGTATATTTTATTCATATATATCGTTTAGTTAAAAATGACAACTTTATTTTTTTTTTTAATATAAAACAGTTCAATAACATTTCAAATTCGAATTTTAAATTCTTTCACTACAATATAATAGATAGGCATAAATGAGAAGCATTAAAAAAGTTGAAAATATTTGTCTAAAATCTTGTTTTATACCAAAACTAAAATTTGATTTTTAAATTAAATTCTCATTTGGAAAAATATATAAAAATATTCATAATCCGGATTAACGCATACAAAAAATCTGCAATTAATCCGGCTCATAGAGTGTTTAATAGAGTAAGAAGTGGCATCTTACTTATATTATATTCCGGATTACCGAATATAAAATCAAAAATAATTCAAACTAAAAAATCTAAAGAAAAGTTTTATGGAAATTCTTCAATTGTCAGAAAAGTTAATTATCATGATATTTATCAGATATTTTTTCAGTTAACTCTAAAATATTATGAATAATTTCTTTTTTTTATTTTTTAATAAATATTTTTTTTAACAGAAATTTTTAAATTTAAATCTAAAGTTTGAAAAATATCGTAAAATTGGTGCATGAAATATTAAATGTATATTTATTCTAGCCAAATGGAAATTTGGATTTTTTGATATTTCTAACTACAACCTTAATTATAATTTTTGATTATTTGATGATCCCAGGAAACGTGTTTGTTCTACAATCAGTTATGGTTCAAAATTTCCTGTAATCCAGTTATTTTTTGGTGTGACTACTAACAACCAATGATAGTTGTTGAAACTGTTCTCTGATCCACGACTTTTGTTCAAAATTGGAGTTTTATATATATAATCTGCTAGGTCTATTTGCTCATCAAACAACTATTATATAATTGGGTTAGCTTTCCTATAAGTAAAAACATTTGAGTGTAATTTTGTATTATAGAACAAGTTAAGGTTTTTACTGCCGTTTGTTATTAATAAACCTAATTCCGATGTATTGATTATTCTGAAATTCGTTAAATAATGTTGTTTATAAGATGTTTAAATTCATTAATTTTTTTTAATAAATATTTAAAATTATAAAGTTTTAGAAAAAAAAATAATAAAATAAATAAATAAATAAATGAATAAACAGTAGCTTTAAATTTTAAGACTTTGAATTTTAAGAAATTTAAAATAACTTGTTATTGTATAGGTATTTTAAAAATACCTATTAATTTAAAAAAAAAAAAAGTTCCTAACCATCGAATTCCATATACATAATACTTAAGTTCGACAAGAAACTATGACAAAAGGTCCGGCTACAATTGTTTTAACAACTGCTAGTTTAAGTCAAATAATCATAATTGGCGTCAGTTATGGTCTTATCGTAATTTAAAGGGAATGCCAAATCAATTCCGATTATAATCGAAAATCGAGTTTGAACTAAATAGAAATATAAATTTTGAACTAAATATCGAGGTTTTGGAATCGGCTTTATTTTTACCCAAAAACCAATTATAGGCTATTAATAATAAAAACCTCAACTAGTTCGTGAGACGCAAAACAAAAGTAAAGCTCTTTTTGTGGCGAACAATTACCAGGATACACTTATTCTAAAATCGAAAGCGAGAGTGGACTTTTAACACATGAATCATTTTTGGCCATACTAAAGTGAATGGCAATTAGAAAGCTTGCAACATATTTGAAGATCTTTAAATATGTTCCTAAAGGAGGAAGGCTTCATTAATCGCAAATTGTTTAAGATGACCAGTGGACTAGAGTACAGAATCCGTTTCTGGCGCCAGGGCTGTTGGACGCTCCTACGGACAGGATTTTTAAAACACTTATATAGCAAGCCGTTTGGTTCAAATCAGACAAAAGTTAATGGTTGTTCTTTCGCCATAAATTTTACAAATATCCGCTGTTAACTCATCAGGTTTGCAGACAGTTTTCCTGAGATGTCCGTAAAATTATACCTATGCAGCCACAAAAGTCATTGCCTGGGTAATACTTGGTCTCAGATTAGATGCTTGAACATTTCAATTCAAATAACTGATTCTTGTCTGAGACGTAATTACCACACCCCAGCATTACATTTTAATTAAACGAACTTCTTGAAAACAATTTTGTTATATGTTCTGAAACATTATGCTCATGATGAGTGTTAATTTATTTTATATCATAGTGAAAGAGTGAAAAAATATATCATGAAAAATTGAAAATTCTCAATCGTTTTTAGCTACGTTTCTGTATTTTGATAGAATTCTGGTAAAAGTGTTGAAAAATTTGCCATTTAGCTTTACAAAACCTCTAGTCAGTTTTAATTTGTAGTCAGATTTAAGTAAATATTCTATTCTAAGACTTGGCTACGAATAAAAGGAAGTGGTCACAAAACTAAATAGTTTTTTCTTTAAGAAGAAGCAAATATTTATGCGGTAGATGAAAATCTATAAATTGGCTTTAAATAACAAGAAATACAAAATCTTATAAATGCGAAATAAAGTTAAAAGCATTTTGGGAAAAAAGCAAAAACGAAAAAAATAGAACGTTAAGATTAAGTTAAAATTTTATTGTCACACAATAAATCTTGGCTATAATTATTACAACAAAAAAGGAAGTGGATGTTTTTTTGTTACAAAACTAAATCATATAAGTAAGTATGTATAAAATAAATCTTAAGATATTTTTGTGAATAAAATAACTTTTTTTCTCAAATCTATGAATAATTTGTCTGTGTGATGTTAGTGAAATGTTTCTCAAGTTAAGTTATCAACCTTGAAGAATCATATCTTTCACACACACACACACACGATAACATTGTGAAAGAAAATTAAAAGGCCAATGAACTTAACCTGGGAAGTTTAAAAAAAAGAAGAACTTAAATAAGTTACTACTCGTCAGACCATTGATGAGTGCAAGAAAAAAACAAAAACGCTAAGACAAAAAAGTATAGGAAAAAAACCTGTAGATTTTTAGAAAACTAGTAAAAAGGGTCTAACTTAATAAATATGTATCTAAACAAAATATTTTAAAACAAAATTAAAAAAAAACGCAAACACTTTGAAAGTAATTACTTGGGTTGGCTGTTATTTGATTTGATTATTCTATGGTAAACTTAAAACCCATTCACTCATTTCACTATTCTCTATTTGTTCAACAACCCCCTGAAATTATTTGCGAGTTTTTATATGTTTTATTTGTATGAGGGCCTGATAGTTTTAGCAGTGTCTGTTAACTAAACACCGTAAATATTGCATGTGTGTTTCTAAATGGCTAAAATGGAAAAAACCTAAAAAATATACATAAAATAGAAAAAAGGGGGAAATTAACAGACCTTCAACAACATGAATTTGCAAAATATAGAGGAATAAAAAAATAAAAAAAAAAAATAAGTCTCAGCTCGAAACAACAAAACAAAATAAATTCTATTCTATGAATGTTCAAAGCATCTTAAGCACGTAATATTGTAATAAAAGGTTGTAAGTAGATAAAAATAGCAGCAGCAACAACAAAAATAAATATTGTTAATGTTATGCCGCTTTTTAACGCTGTTTTTTTGTATCTGTGTGTATTTTGGTTGCAACTTTATTTCCGCCATCTTTCGCGTTTAACCCTAAAATGTTGAAATTTTAAAAGTTCATAATATCAGTTGCCCAATTTCCGTCAATTTATGTCTTTAATTTCGGAACAATTTTCTATGAACCAATTGTGATTTTAAATTGTTGCATTTTTATATTTGTCAGTTAGATTTTACTCTACTCTTACCTAATCTTTTCATTTAACCAAGATAACATTTTTGAGTGTTTCATAAATTTTTTTGAGACGAAAATTTTAGTGTTCACAATTATTAACAATTTGTGTCCCTAACTCTTCATTTAATTGATACATAAGCAATTTTATTAAAATGAAGTTTTGGAAGGAAATTATGAAAATTTTATGTTTTATATATAAAAATTCAATTTTTAAAGAAAATGTTGGGTGATCACAAATTTTTACTATTTTTGCGTTATCTCTTGGTTTAATTAAGACATAGGAAATTTTGTGTACTTTCATATAAACATATAATTTTGAGTTATTACAGATTTTAACTATTGATCTTTATTTAGCCATAATATAACCTGTTTAATTTTTTTTCATATAAAAATCATATTTTGTGGGATGGTCACCGATTACTATTTTTGTCATATCTCTTCACTTTCACATAAAAATTAAAATTTGGGGGAAATTTGACATTTTATCTTTTCTAATTTATCGCTTCATTTAATTACTATAAAACGAGGCGGAATTTAAAACTATTTCTCGTTTGTGAATAAATAAAATTATTTTTTTTTGTGAAAAGAAACTAATTTAGTTATGGTAGGGCATCATATTTCTCAAAGCTTTTATATTCCGTAGCTTAATTCACAATTTGCGGCCCCTTTCGTACATTTAGGGTTAATAAAAATTACTTGTTGCATCATGTTTTTGTGGCACATAGTTCTGGTAGGGCATCGTAGTTTTCAAAGCTTTTATATTCCGTAGCCTAATTCACAATTTGCGACCCCTATTGTTCATTTAGGGTTAATGAGAATTTCTTGTGCACTTGTTGCATCATGTTTTTGTGGCACTATACGGTTTTTTTTTTGTATTGTTTTTCCTTATAAACTCAAAATATTGCAATTTTCCTGTATGTGTTTTTCATTTATTTCTAGATGTTGTTCATTCCTTCGTTTTTTATTTTATGCTTCAGTGATTTTATGCATAAATTATGTTTAATTTATAAACTTCTTACGAATCGTTCTCTTTTTTTTAACAACGAAATTCTTATATAAAACCCTTTTTTTGTGTAAACTATGAAAACAAGTGTTTTTTTTGAGTTTCTCCTCTACTCTACCTTTTGTGTTAAAGAATTTTTGCAAAAATCGTTGTCGTCATGGCTCAGTTAATTTATAACATTTATTCATTATGTTACGGCTTTAGATCTTCATTTTTTTTTTGAGATATTTTTTTTATTTTTTGCAATTTCTATAAAGTTTCTTTTAAGCCAAATAGAAAAAAGAGCTAAATAGAAAAAGAAATATGTTAATGTAACATTCTTTTTTTAATAGTCTTTCACAGATTATAAATTTCATAAAAATAAACAATCATTAATTAAAATTTTTATGCTAAACAAAGTTAGATACTAGATTTTGTATAGAAAAAAAAAGAACGTTATATACAGTTTGGTCTTTAACAATATTTTACTGTTTCATATTTCCGCCCATTAACAAACTGTTTTATAAATAATGATTTTTTATCTGATTTTTGTTGATGATCTAATGTTAAACAGATAAAATAACACAACGACTTTTGATTATTAAGGAAACAGTGTAAATGACGGTAAGATTAAAAAGTTTAGTTCTTAAGATAAGGAAATTTTAATCAGAAATTCAAAAATAATAAGAAAATTATTGTCTTAATTGTTCTATTTAATGTAATAAAATGGAAATATCCAGTTCAATCGCATTTGTCATTAAGTTGCTTTAGCTTTAATTTTTTCAATTATTGCAATTTTTATTCAAAGTTAACAATAACAATACTTTTGCAATATTCGGCTATGCCGAATCTAATAAACCCTTCACTTAAGTTAGCTAACATAAAAAAATCCTCCAAAAATAGCCTATTCCGTATGCCGTTCCAGATGGTCGAATCCGGTAAAATGATGAACTGAAAAATCCTCCAAAAATTATTAAAGTCTCTATGTTTTATAACGGCTTAACAAATCCTAAACAAAGATTTATGGTAATGTGGTGTGTTTGTTTGTGTGGTTTTTATTAGCAAAACAAAAACAACAATTATAAATAAAATTTAATAGTTTTTGACAATAACTCGACTATTTATTAACCGATTTTAAAAATTCAAAACACCAAAATTATAAAAAAAATCTGTAGGGTCCAAGTCGTAGTACGTGTAGAAATAGTCGAGATATTGAAAAATATTCAAAATTAACAGTTTTTTAAATATCTGGGTCATTTATGAATGGATTCTTCATAATTTAAGTCGGGGAACTTCATAAACGATTTACAAACCGACGCACGGATATGCGTATTTCGATTTTTTTGAAGCCACGATTCATAATATAAATATATGGTGGTTTATGGTGTCTCAGATCAAAAATGTAGAAATTACAAACGGAATGACAGACTTATACACCCTTTCACTATAAATGAAGTGTTTGTATATATACCTTTTTACTTTAAGTGAAGGGTATAAAAATTTAAATATAACAAAGGGACACACCAATAATATTGTAAACATATGACAAATCGTTCGATAATGGCACACGAAGACAATAAAAAAATGATTGTGTGGATTCTATTAAAAATGAACCACACCTACAATGAAGTAGGTAAATAAATTTGAACCTTTCATCAAAATGGTTAAATCAATTAAAAAATTAATTAAAACAATTAAATGAATTGGTAAAGAAGCAAATTTTGTAATTTCAATCATTCACTAAATTATATTTATTTCTGAATTACATTGAATTAGAAATATTTACTTTTCACTGTGATCATAATGATTACTAGAATAGTCAGTATAATCATAAATAATAATTCGCATAATCAATTTTAATTAATGTAAATAATTGCTTTGCGATCATCCCAATTATCTAGTGAACATTTCGGTGCCATTGTTTTGTATGCTAGTGATATCAATTTTTAATACAAATATTTTACTTTTCACTAACAAATTTCATAACAAATTTCATAAAATTTTTAATTAAAAATTTAATTTTCTATTAAAAACCTAATTTTGGTCTAAATTAAATTTTTCACTAAAAACTAAATTCGTTACTAAAAACTATTTTTACACCAAAAAGACCAAAAAGAAATTTTTAGATAAAAAATTTTTCCAAATTATAAAGATAACTCGATACTTTGTCATTGTACTTGAGAATTCATACTTTTTAGACTTTCTTGGCCACTTGTTGTATTTTGGTACTTTTTTTTATTCATCTTTTCGTATTTGCTTTCACTTATTAAAATTGTATTTAACATCATTAAAAACTGCCTTAATAAAATCCGATTTTTCTCCTTAAATGTGGGAATTTCAAAAAAGTTTTTAGTTTTCCCTGAGCCACGAATTCTTAACAAGTTTTTTTTTTGGGGGAACTCAAAAATGACCAAATCCATTCCCAAATGGCACGAATTTCAAAAACTAGCACACAACTGTCCATTTATTTTTTGGCAAAATAAAATTTTGTTTGGTCTTTCTAAGTTTGTACCCTAAACTTAGGGTTAACGATTTTTCGAACTTCTTAAATATTAATCTTTGATTTTATTTTAAACATTTACTTTAACTTTTAAATTACTTCATTTCATCAATTAGTTATTTGTTATAAATTTATTTTTAACATATAATTTTAAAACTCTTGTAAAATTGTAGATATTAAAAAAACATTTGTTTGATTCCCACCAAAAAATTGTCTACATTGACATCACTGCACGTTTTTGTATTTTGGTTGAGAAAATAACAGACAAAAAGACAAAAAAAATTCAAGCCCTTCAAATTACAGGTCAAGTCAAATGTTACTAAAGGAAAATTACGCTGTCCTCATACACTGATTCATTCTAGTGCATTAATCCAAGTGCTCTACTTAAAGCCAGTTGCTATGATTCTTAACTAGTATTCTATTACACAAAAGATACGGTCGGTCATCTCATCTCCTGTACATGACTCAAGTAAAACTTTCAGCTAAGCATAAAGTATTCCATGGTAAATAAATAGATAATTGTGAAACAAGCCTCATTAAATAGTTTACCGTAACAACCAAACGATTTTAGAGAGAAGGAAACAGTATAAATAGTTTGAAACGTTACATTAAACCATAATCAAAGTTGCCAAAATAGAAAAAAAGTATCTATGTAGATATTTAAAGGAATGAATTAATTTGATTTCAATATATTTAAATACTAATGATTTTCTACATTATACATACAAATACTTTGCAAAACAGATTTTGAACCGTTGGTCTACAGTGAAATTTGAAACTTTTTACAGTTGTTGCATTATTAATATAGCATATTAGAAGTTAATGATTAAGTTCTTTTGATTTTCGTTTAACGAAGATGCAACAACTATTTAACTTAGTCTAAACGATTATAAGACCAAAAATGTCTATGTAGTCGTAGCATTTTATTTGTACTATATTTCATTTGATTTGAATTGGTCTTATTGCGTTTAAAGGTATTTTTTGTAAAGATTCTTCTTTGTCGCGTCTTTCCTCTAGCTTTTGGCTTAACTAAATTGTTAAAATGGTAATTTGTGATTTTTGTTGTTGTTTCTGTATTAAGTTAAACTTATTTTGGTCAAAATCAAAACTTTGTAAGTATGTTGCGTTAACAGAATTTGCCTAAATTGTTTTAAATTCTTTGCGTTCACTTGCATCTGTTGCACAATGTACTAACTATAACACAAACTCGTAATAAACGATGTTGCACGCTTGGTATTTGCAACAAACATTATGTGTTTAGTTCACATACTTACAATGGCCACAAAAAATCCTTTTATGGCGATTGATAATGCAACTGTAGCACTTGTACAAACTTCATATTCCTGCTATAATACTAAAAAGTTATTTCGTTTTATTTGCGTCCGATTTTTGTAATTTTGTGGCATCTTCAGATTTTTTTTTGTTGTTTGTTATTTAAGTAAATATTTTGTGCATTTGTTTGGTCATTTCAATTGTATGGATTTTGATTTCACTGTTTCCACAAAAGTTTCGTTCATTTGTTGCGGTTTGTTTTTCTGGAACTGATGATGAGGATGATGACGACGATGACTACAACGATGAGGAGGATGATAATGCTGATGACGGTGCTGGTGGTAGTGGTGGTACTGCATGTGTTGCTCAAATTGGTAAATTGCTGGCAACAAAACACTTTAAACTGTCAATGAAGCGATATTCACAGCATGAAACTAAATGCAACATACCACCAACACACACATTCTCACTTAACTAATATCTGTCTACAATTGCCTTTATCCAGAGATTCTCATACGGTGCTTTAAAAAAATCACTTGGGTTTTCTCTGGGGAAATAAAGAAAAGTGATGGTAGGTATGTAATTGCAAAGGTTAAACTTATTATCTAAGTAATGGATTGGAAACAATGTTTCATTGTTTCAACAACGGAATCTGTTATTTGTCAAGGCCCATTAGATGTAGGGCTTTAATTTTAAAGAATGTTAATTTAAATTAAGTTTTTTAGATTCATTTTAATCGTTGAAAAGTGATCCACTTTAATATTGAAAACAACAAATAAATTTCAATTTACTTGTGATTTTCAACATGAACAAATATTTTTCAAAACGAAACCTTTTTAGTCGATTATCTTTAGTTTTAAGAAACTTGCATGTATGTTTCCAGGAGTACTATTTTTTTTAACTACATTGCATTTTACAGCAACGTATAGGAAAAAGGATAATTTCTTATTAATTAAAAAAATTCCGATCTACTTTGTATTTTGCATCTAATTAAGGATGTTCTAGTATAAAGGAATCCGTTTTTTCGGAGTCGTTTTGATAGGACGATGTATATTTTTATTGGAATTTCTAAAAGACAAATTCAAATATCAAGATATTCACAAAGGAATATCATTCAAACACTTAAGGGACAATCCCATTAAATATGTTGCACCGATACTTCCTCATCAACAGCTTCGAAATAAATTTCGAGGATAACCTGTAATGTATCTTGTCTTACTTTTAGAATATGCGTTTATACTAAGTGCCTGATCATCAACTATTTTTTAAGCAACAACCAGAGGCGTCCGGATGTCTTTTCATGTCATAACTTCGCCTAAGATGATTACCATACTGCACATTTATCAGATTTATGTTGGTGTCTTTGATTATACTTTATAAGGATAAGTTTTAAGAGTTAAAACTTTTCGTTCGAAATTATCATTACAGGTATAACAATAGGCAAAGGAAAAAAACACAAGAAAGATTATATAAATTTCCTAAGAGACACCTAATGATCAGAAAATACAACCGATTCCGTCCCAGTTGTTGTTTTTTATCCTTCGTAAATATTTTGCCGAAAATTTAATTCCTATAAATCAGGTTCCAAAAGATAATTATTTACAATAACATTAAAATTTCTCCAAGTTTAAGAACCCCCTCCTTCCCTGCACTCAACCCAAAGATTAAAAAAAAAAAAAAAAACAGATGGAAGTAAAGGAAAAACGCGTGCGCATGAATTATAGAATCCAATTGTAAGCAACATTATTTCAGCAATTGTAACAACACCAAACCATAACTAAATGCAATTGTATAAAACTTGTAACATACTTAATGCAGCATCTGTACTAGAATCGCCAACGATTTTTTGTGGTATAAAAATGTTAAAATTTCATGTGTTTAACTAGTAAAGAAGTAAGTAAGTACTCATTCACTTACTCGTAGATTACAATTGCAACATTACAAGTAAGTATATAACTAAAAATTGACAAAGCTTTTGTTTATACACAAAAATAAAACAACGGAATATGATGGCTTTTTATGTTGCACCACTATAAGTTATGCGTGTTGTTAAATCAACAACAACAGCACCAATATATTTGTTTACACATGATACATTCATGCTTCATGCATGTATGCATGCATGCTGTAAAGTAGTTAGTGTTTTGTGCCGAATCATTAGAAATTATTGTTTCAATATATTTTGAAAATTCTTTTGTACATAAACTTAAAGTGTAGTTTTGAAATGTTTATCATTTTGCACAATTCATAATTAGATTCAAGTTGAAAAAAAAAAAAATGATATCAATGGATGTAATGACACATTAGCATGCTCCAAATTCTGTAAAGCTCTGAACAACTATTGTGTGCCATATTAGTAAGAAGATCACTTGATTAATACTATTGGGAAAATAAGGAATTTTTATGGGAATGTAGATTATTGTATTTTTGCTTAAATGGAAATTGTTTCTTGGTGAACAAATGTTGAAAAATAATGAAATGAACATATGCGAACTTTAGGAATATAAGATCTATCATAAGACTATACTTTAATAGATCAATTTGTATAGAATTTATGAAAACACATTTGATTTGAAGAGTATAATTATCGAGAAAAATTCTTAAAAGAAATCATTATTATGATCGAGTATTCTGATCTTATGTTATTAAGCATCATTGCTAATACTTTCCTTTTCGGTTTAAGATAATTACAATGAAAATTAGGTAAGTTGGTACAACGGATTATATAATATTAAGCCTTCTGGTAAAATATAAATTTTTATACCCACCATCAAAAAATGATGGGGGGAATGGGTTGTCATTCCGTTTGTAACATGTTAAAATATTCGTCTAAGACCACAACATGTATATATATTCTGGGTCCTGGTAAGATTCTAAGTCGATCTAGCGATGTCCGTCCGTTTGTCTGT
>JACGTJ010042593.1:0-10245 GCA_014858695.1 Chrysomya rufifacies | reverse complement strand
TGTATCTCTGTAAATATGCGTTCAATTGGAAAAAGGGCTTCGATTTGTGATCACTCGTTTTTAATATGAAAAATCGATATTTTGATGAAAAATCTTAAATCGTCTGTATCTCTGTAAATATGCGTTCATTATAATATTATTATATTATAAAATATTATTTCTTTGTCTTTAAAGTCAAAACAACAAAAAACTAAGGTACATTTATATCAATATTCGACCCCTTCCTGAAGTAAATTTTTAAAGTGAATATAAAAATATAACATCGGAAACTTAGAATTTTTAGGTACAAAAATATTATCTCTAATCAGTTAAGTGTTTAGATTTTTCTGATAGGAGGCAATGATAATTATGAAACGCGATTGCAAAAGTGAAATTAAAATAAAATGCTTTAATAGATCTCAGCAAATATGATTTGAAATGTAACAGGAGTTTTAATTTGTGATCAATCATATTTTACAAAAAAATTTATATTTTTGTGCTGTAATTTAAAAAAAAATAAAAAAAAAATCTAAATATTTTACAAAAAATTTTTGTTATATAAAAATTTTATTTTTTAATAATTTGGAAATAGGATTATATTTGACTTTAAGAATAAATGTATAAATATTTTCCTATCCAAACCACTGTACAATGTATATATGCAGCAAAAAAGTAATATCTGTATATTTCGCATTTAACTTCAAAGTCTAAAGGTGCGCCTTTACGATTTGATACTTTTTGCTGGAGTTTAGGCGTATTTTTCTTTTCACTTTTATTTCTATTGCAATTTAAAGTTACACTTGAAGGTGGAGGTAATATTTGATATGCACACAAGAAATATTTAAAGACAAAATAAAAAAGCCTCTTTCTTACTTTAAGAGACTCGTTTAAGCAAATAAACACCAAAAAACAGCCTATGTTTTACTTTAATTCAATGCAGTAAAAAAGTGTTAAAATTAGGTTACTAAGTCTTAAAGGCGGAGTTTTGTAAATACTTTTTATTCTTATTTTCTAGCTTTAAAAGGTAAATCGTAACAAACCGACATTAAGATCAGACTGACTGACTGTCTGCCAGTCAGCCATTCATTTAGCAAGCCTAGCTCCCTTGGATGAATAAATGAGTGAGAATGTTGTCTGGTCTGCATTAGTGTATCTGTGGTAAATTATCCACCAGATACTTATAAATGTAAGAGCTGTTAAGAATGTGTTACATATTTGACGTTAACAGAACGTTGGCGCTCATTGACTTTCATTTTCAATAGATTTTAGAGCAAACTTTTTGTGTGGCTTGAATTTTTTTTTCAGCTACCATTAAATTTATTTTTGGTTTTGTCAAATAGACTTTTTTGACACTTGCATGCATTATAAATTGGATCGAAGTGAATGTAAATGATATGATAAATATCTTTGTCATTTTTTGTTGAGGGCTAAAGGTTATTCAATTAAAGTAGTATTGTAAAAATAAAATTAAAATACCAGAACATGGTCAACGTTTATTGTTAGATATTTATTTACTACTTTTTTTGGTAATATTTATTATGTAACTTTAATTAAATTTAATTAACCTATTTTTTGTATTTTAGAAGTTTTTTTATTAACATTTTCAAACCCAATTCTTTGAAAAAAAAATATTAACATTGGGTTTGAAATAATTCCAATATACGATTAGTTCCAAAATTGCATTTAAAGAAAACCGTAAAACTGTATATAAAATCATATTTTTGGGCCTTATTTTAACTAATTACCAGACTACTTACTTTGTGCTAAATTATTACTACCAAAATCTGACGACAATTCAAACAAAAAATATCTAATATATACTAGCTAGCATAATATCTAACCGAAAGTTACTAGATCATAACAAAATGAGTCACCACCCAAAATTTTTAAATTTTCAAGGCTTATAACTTTTGAATAAATAAAATGAAAAACATTATTTAATTAAATTTCTTATTTTTCTTCTAAGCTTTAATTGCAGTTAAGTTTAACCCAAAAATGTTAATTTGGCATGCAACATATTTCATAACTGTATTTTATATTTAAAATTCTGTTCACTTAAAGATATGCAAACATGCAACACCAAAAAAATATACATAAATATCATATATTCGTACATGCTCATAGATATATAAAATAGATACAAAAAACTACATATTTCTAATAATGACAAAATAGCACAAACAAATTTTAAACCCACTCTTTAGTTTATACATGGATTTGTATGCACGTAATAGCAAAATGTTTATACTTTTACAAATACAAAGTTACTTGCTACGCAATTGAGGCCTATAAAAATAAATTTAAATATAAATTATAGATAAATTATAGTAATCTTGTAATTAGAAAAGTAGTTACCAAAATGAAATAAGTATTATCTGCAGAAAATTTCGGGCTTTGCCCTCATGATTCATTTTTCTTATATGTAGTTTTTTTTGGTAATTATTCTTATGACACACATAAAACAAAATATTTGTTATTGTTTCAATTCAAATAACTTTATCATGTTTCTTAGCCCACGTGCAATTTTTAAATCTTTTCAGTTTCTCTTCAGTTTTTCCAAAAATGTCTACACTTTATACTAAGAAAATCTAACACCAGGTGCATAAATCATCATTATTATCATTGTGATCTTTATTTCGTTTTAATAAATTACTTGTTTACTTCTAGTTACCACTACAAGAAATAAACAAAACAAAAATCTACACATTACTTAAGGCACATAAGTAATTCTAAACAATTAAATAGAATTTGTTTGTCTGTAAATCTATAATAAATACATATACACGCATTTATATGTGTCAGTATTTTACATATTAGACAGGTATCTTTCATATGTGGAACTAAATAAAGACAAATATCTGAGCATTTAAATAAATTTTTTTTCTCCACTGTATTAAAAATTGCCCTAATATTACATCTACAAATAATCAAATAACTTTATATGACTTTTAAGCGGACTTAAAGACTTAACTGACTTAAGAGCAAACAATTTATTGTAATTTAATTTATGTTTTGTTGTTTGTGAATCGACATAAAATAGACATTAAATAATCATAATATTTATCGGTAAAAATTCTATTATTTTGCTTGAAAAAAAATGCCGAAAAACAATTTTCATATTATTATTTACTCAGTTTTTGTTGCAGTCCACAACTTAACTGGCTATCTAGGCTGCTATTTTAATATGAAAGATAGGTGAAGATACAAAATCGACAACGGTTTTCATTGTGTTGTAAATAATCATCATCTCGTTTTATTTGAAAAGTCTCTTTTTAACACAATATAAATATGCTTAAAGAAATTATAAAAGCACGCTCATAACATCCATCTACTAACTATGCTATAATGGCCACACCAAAGACTACAGGTTTAATACTCCTCCCAAAGCAATGAATTTGGACTCATTTACTCACTCACCCCATCTTCTCACAACACGTCACCAAAAAGTCTTACTCTATTTACTGGGACAATTGTGAGTATAGACGCAATTAACTAAAGACTTGAGAATGCTCCTTTAATAACCACAAATGTTAATGTAAAATAAGCCTTTTTTAAATTACTTACTTCACTTTCATTGATATAAAAGCGGTATATTGGAATTGCTGCTTATTTTTCGACTGAATAGCTAGTTACTTTTGTTCGGTTGCCTTCAAATTTTGAGTACTTACTATTTGCTCAAATATAATTAGTTTAGTTAATTAATAAAAAAAAAAAACTTAAAAACTTCATAACCAGATTGATCTCATCTTTTATGAATAGTTGCATGATTTTTTAAGCTTTTAAATGAAACTCTATAATTTTTATTAATCATAATCTGATAATAAGTTATAGATTTTACAACAAACTACTGATAATAATGATTTTAAAAATTAATTTTCAATATGCAGCTTTTATTATAACAAATTTGTTATTTAAATTTTGAATAAACATGAGAATAAATTAAGTAAATTTAAAAAAGATTCAAGAAGCTAAATATATAAGCGCCATTCAAACATAATGTTAATTTGTTAATTATTCCGCCAACAAAGTCTTAAACATACCAAACAAGTACACCAAAAAAAACGAGATAAAAATAACAAAAAAAAATTAAATAAAATAGTTTCGTAGAACAATAAACGCCCACACACAACTACATAATATTAAACAAATAAATGATGGGAACTTTGGAGTTTTGCTTATTTGCCACAAAAACTAAACATTTGGTTAACAACTTTAAATGTTTGCAGTTTTGTTGAGCTTTTTTTTAAGCTCGTTTACCAACAAGGCAATGAATTGTCACCAACCAGTGCAAAGTTAAAAGAACAAACCATGAAGATTTTATTAACAAAAAAAAAAACAACATCACGATTTTTTAAATGCTTTTAGTATTTTATTTTAACTTTAATGGCTTTTGTCCAGACTTGAATAAGTTTTCTGTTTTTGATTGTCACACAGAGAGCATTTTTACGGTCCATGTGCTCTAAGTTCAGTAAGTTATTAAGTATTTTGATGCTAAAGCCACTATACATGCCTATTTTTTAAGTTTAAAAAAAGTGCCTCTTATACCTATTTTTCTAAAATTTTTCGTATTGTACGAGGCACTTCTTTTATATTTATAGTATATGTGTCCAAGTGCTTTAACAAATAATGCTCAGTATTTTTTAATTCAGCTTTTCTTGATATTTTAGTTGTTACTTTTTTTTCAGATATTTTTTCTTTTAAAGTATTATGCAACATTTTAACTTCTTGTTGTTGTTGATGTTTTTTTTTTTTGTAAGTAAGTAGTTATTGTAGTTGTTTTGTTGAATTTATAGAAATAGAAAATTATTCGAAAAAAAATGTTTTTTGTTAATATTTTTGGTCAAAGTTTTGCTGCATTTGGGTCACAAATGCCAATCGTATACGTTAAATGTTATTTTCATTGCAAATATCTCCTAAACATTAAACATATCTCTTAAAACATGCAAATAAATACATAGATGATTTTGATAGTTCTTTTAATTAAGAATTTTTTAATACATTAAAATAATAAGATAATTAATTAAATTTTATCGGAACTCTTAAACTATCTATTTCATAGTAATTTGATATTCATAACCAATCACTATTTTCCTAAAAGTAAACTTTTCTTTGAAGTTTGAAACATTGCTTAACATTTTCTCGTCAACTATTTTTTTTATTAATTCTACTTTACCCACTTAAAATATTAAAATTGATTTGATCACAACCATAGTTTTTATGATCAGTATCCGTTTCACTTGTGTCACGCTGTTTGTTTATTCTAATAGTAAAAAATACAAACATTGAAATACATTAAACCAATCAAAACTTTACGCATGTAAATATGGGAGAACCCATAGGAGAAATTCTCTAGTTGATCTATTAGAAGTATATTTTTATATACTAAATAATTTCATATTTCATGAATTTTAATATTCAGTGAATTATTATTGTATTATAATATTAGTGCTAATATTAATGTTTTTGAACTTCACAAGAAACAATGAATTTCAAAGCTTGATAATAAGAAATTTTTCTGATGCTGAGAAATTATAATACCAAGAACTTAAACATCTATATTTCCCGGAGAAGGATCTCAAGTTTCAAATTATAACAGCGAAGAAGAAAATTATTTAATATTCAATATAATATACATTACAATAGGAAAAGACTAAGACAAGCGCAAAACGCGCTAAATTGTCATCACTACATTCATTTTATATGGCAAATTCCAACTTGGAGCAACATTACAAAAGCATTTACCATTTACTTCCTATTTAGTCCTTTACTATGTAGGTTTTATGATGATCAAGGAACATAAAACAGAATATTTAAATGTTACATTTTTAGTTTAAGGTCATATTCTTTATTATAAAAAAAAAAATATTTCACTACTAAAATTATTTAAAATTTGTTTTTTTTTTTTTTTTTTTTTTGAAAATTCTCATAAACGTATGGAAGTGCCCATTCTCACCACCATTAGACAACGGTAAGTAGAGCATTTTTAGAAAAAAAATGTTATTTATTATTTGACACAACAATCAAAAAAGATTTAACGATAAGTTTTTTATTTTCTTATTTATATACAATCATGCGAGTTTAGATTTTTTCCAGTGTTGGCATACAAATCTTGAGAAACAGAATTTTGTTTCATGAACTAGAAATAAACTAGAAATATTTTGCAGCAATCAGTAGTAATACTAAAATATTAAAAATAAAAAATAATATTATTTGAACAAACGTAATAAAATATTTGAAATTTATAAATTTCAAAGCAAACTTAAAATAAGTTTTATCGTTAAATTAAAAGAATTTTAGTTCAGAATAATGTTTGTAACTTAAGTCTTTTGTTTGGTTAACACTAAGTGCAAGACTACGTAGGCTTATAGAAAATAAACAGTTCTTAAAGAAATAACCATGATACATAAAAATAAAAATTAAACTAGACATTGCAATTAAACATTAAAGAAATTGTAAATAATTCAACATTTAAAAATTTAATTTCTTAAGATCATACAGAATTATAATTTGTTATTATCACATATTAACATTTATCAAGCAAATTATGTGTTCCTTTGTTAAAGTTAAGACTTTGTAAAACATAAATTGTATATTAATTATTATGTTTAATTCAATTTATGTAATTTATCGTAAATTATATGTAATTAACAAATTATATCTTGTTTTGGCTTGAATACGAGCTTTATTTTTTAACTTCATTTAATTTATTGTTAATTTCATTATTTAAGGTAATTTTCATTAATTTCCACCAAATATTAAGTGCAAAACTGGTAATTTTATAATATTGTGTTTAAATCTATTAACCACAATACAAAAGACTTTGTTTGGTATAAACAAACATAAACGTTAAAAGAAACAACAATAATTTAATATGTATTATGATGCACACAAAAATATATTTATATATGTGTGTGTGGAAAGAGGGAATTGATTATGCAAAGTGTATTAATTTTTCAATACTTACAGTTTATATCATTCATATTTTGTATATGACTTTTGTTGTTGGAACCACAAGTGTCAAGTGATATAATGCATTCATATTTTTTTTCTTTTGCAACAAATTTATCAAAAAGCAATTTGTTTTCATTAGCAACAGTATTCTTTTATGTTGCAAAATAAAACTAAGAAAAAAATGTTCCTTAACATGATATGTAGTAAAACTAGATTAAATATAAGAGTTTTAAACTAAAAACATACACAATTTACTAAATTATAAGTTTCATTTCGGATTTGTAAGTGAAAGGTTTTATGTAAATTATACAACAGATGTCTTTTCTGTGGAGTTGGATATATCAAATAAGTGTGAAAATGTTCAAAATGTTGTTTAATTGAATTCCAACTAAGATTCGTTTATAAGTAATATAATAATGGTCACGATTTCAAAATGCTCATATGTGTACTTTTTATGGTATCTATGTTGATTTTAATTAATTACGTTAATAAATGTTAGAAATTAAAATTAATGGAGCATCTAAATATGAGCTGTTATCAATAAATAAATTACAAATTTCTGTTACAATTCCACTTGTATACACACACACATACACTTATTTTGAGAAAATGATCGATATTAGTAACTTATTATCAAGAAATACATATATCTGCATAGGTAAATAAGAAAATTTGACATTAAATATAAAATTTGCATACGACTCTAATAAATACAATGTTATTTATGATAAAATTATTTTCAATTTTACTCATTCATTTTTCTTAGGGTAACCAACATTATGATCTATCATATAATCATATCGAACTTTTCTGTTTTTGAAAATACAAATTTCAAATGTTTAAAGTATATAAATGAAAGACTTAAGACACATGTTTACATTTTCTGTATTTTCGCTCTCTTTTTCTAAATTATTGCTCTTACTCACAACAAAGTTGTTACATAATCAAAAGAAAATTGTACACAAAACTAGGTCATTCTACACTTCCAAACGTATTTGCCACAAAATGCTACATACTGGTTGATTTTGTTTTCAACGTAAACGAATAAAAAGTAAAAAAGGAAAAATAAAACTGATTTTCTGTTTGCATAAAATGAAAATGGATCAAAACTAAATCAACAAGTGTCTGTCTATAATGTCTGCCCAGTGTGAAATGACCAGACTCCAATAAGTAAAAGCAATATTTACAGTCGTTTCTTAATTTAACGAATTATATTATATTACATTAATCGTTATATTGCCGTTTAATAGAGTTTACGTTGAGCCGGAAAACTACTAAATATGTTTTGTTATCTGAAAATATTTGTCCGTCAGTCTGCTAAAAGCATTGATTCATATTATAGAAATATTTGGTTATACAAACAGAACAATTGTAGGTAGATTGCCAGTAGTATTTGCATTAATCAAAGAGATCTCTTGAAGAAATGAACGTAAACATCTGAAAGTATTTTTTTATTTAACTAAGATAGAAGAAATGCTTTCCATATAAAAATCGCACTCTAAAGGAAAAATTGTTTCTCATCATTAACAAATTTTAAAATTCAGTGATGTATTTTTGCTTTAACTCTGCATTTAACCAATATATAAGCAAAATATTATCTTTTTTATTAAATTTGTTCGGAAAGTTAGTTATGAAAAATTTGTATTTACTATTTTTCGAGATATATCTTAAAACAATATAATTTTGAAATGTAATTGAATTTTATCCTTTTATATAATTACAAAAAATGTGGAAACTTAGCGATTACAGAATTTAACTATTTTTGCTCTAAATTTGCTTCTTTAAATTTTTATTTAATAGTCATGGAAACTAGATAATGGATATTTTTTAATTAAATGTTATTGCTCTGTTTAATAAAAGGAAAAACAATTATATATTTTCATTTGCTTATATATCAAACATTTTAATATTATTTGTTCTAGAAACATAGAAATACTTTTTTTTAATTAAAAGTAAAAATTTACTAAAATTTCAATTTGTAACGAAAATTTGAAGTCTGTAACTTTTTGTAAGCTATGGAAAATATTTGTTTTTGTCCAACAGAAACATTTTCAATAAAAATCAATTGTTATTGTGCCTTTTATAATAATTCCAACAATCATCTAATACACCCACGTGAAACCGATTGGTGGTCTTTTACAACAAAAAGAAGAAAACTTTTCATATCTGAAACGTTTTACAATTTAATTTATATGCATATTTGTTTAAATGGTCAGACATTATTAAATCGCACAAATATTTATATGTAAACAGTAATTATATCTATGGATTAGGTGAACATAAAATTAGAGACAAACATACAGACAAAGTTTAGCTTATAAATATTACATAATCCTTTTTCAGTTATTTTCGAAAAGAAAAGGAGAAAAATAAATAGCAAAAATATAAATAAATAACTAAACACAAAAGTAGAAGTGTAAACGCTTTAGGCCATTTATTGTTCAAATACAAAAAAAAGTAGATAAATAACTCCATAACTATTTCTAAGCTCTGCTCTCACTATACAGCGATCCAACAGCGATCGCCTCGTCTGCTATTTTAAACTCGTAACACAAAGACCTAAATGTGGATTTTAAAACTAACTTGACTTAAATGTGGTTAAAACATAGTGACTGGCTTGATTACATTTTTTTGTGCTTTTTTGTGCAGTTTAGTTAGCGTAAGTTAAGCGAAAACTTTACAAATCGTAAGAAATAAATAAGATTTATTGTAAATTTAAATGAATTTCTTTTGTGAGTTGTGTTAATGGTTTCCCGCCAAATTAAATAAATATTATTGGACTCTTAACTTGTTACTAAAATATGTACAAATTTAAACATTTATCACATGATTGGCATAAATAATTTATGAATTTGACAATTGTTATTATTGCAAACAAATTTTGACAATTTAACAGCAGGAACGCATATTAAAGAGACTGGTTTTGAATTCAATCAAAGTATCTTATTTGAAATCTTATGATAAATTTAGTTTATGCTTATGTTATTATAATAAGATTAAGACATAGAATATTGTATAGTTAAAAAATTATATTTCTTAATTAATTTATATAGTTTTCATAAAATTAGTAACACTCAAACATTAAAATGAATTTTTTATAAATATTTAGTTTCTCCTGCATAACATTAATAATAATTAATAAATTATACCAATTCCAAACATATTTACATCAAAATATTAACATCGGGGACAATGTATATTGTATACAGTTTTTGCAATTTGGACCAATTAGTAGGTTGCGTTTAAAATGTCAGTATTTGATAGTTTGTTGGGAAAACTTTATTTTATTTATTTTTATTATTATTATTATTATTA
>JACGTJ010042591.1:0-12519 GCA_014858695.1 Chrysomya rufifacies | reverse complement strand
TACATACATACATACATACATACATACATACTTTAAATCACTTATACCCAAGAATTATAATTACAACAACTAAATATTTTTAACACAATTTTTCGAATTTATCAACAATATTTCTTTTACTGTATTTCTAAAATGGTGTATTTATATGTATATGTACATGTATTTTGCAACATATTTAATTAAATAAAATGTTTATTGTATTTAGTTTTGCATATTTCTCGTTCATAAAAATTCCAAAATAATAAATGTTTTTACGCTCTAATACCTTCTTTTTTTTTGCAATGAATATTGCGATTATAATAATGCGGTGGCAAAGATGAATAATTAAATATATTTTATATTAATAAAACAATAATAAATACCAACTCTTTTCTTTTAGTATAAGGAAATAAATTTGATTGTTTTTACTATTATACATATTTCTTAAGGTGTTGTGAAAAGTTCCCCTTTTAGAGGTATCCAAATTTTGTTCACAATTTTTTATTTTCTTTAAGAAAAACAACAAAATTAACTTTTGTACATAGCAAAATATTTTTGAAAATAATTTTAAAAATATTAGTTGTTTTTTATTGATTTTAAAACCGATAGTAAAAAAATGGCATTAAATGGGTATGTTTTACTTTACATGGATTTTTGGCACGTGTGTTAAACAAGCGAAATAAAAGTAACAAACATATCTACATGCATATGTTTTATTTGTAGACTTGTAAACATTGTCTCTACTATGAATTTCAATGTATTGATTTGCAAAGAAAATTCATGTTGAACAAACGCTTTTAATATTTTTATTTTAATTCATACACACCGACGGCTGCCATTCATACAAATTTAAACAATCAGTTTTTTATTTTATTTAATCCCAACACATTGTTTATTATTTTTCTCTTTTCCACCTTTTCCTTCTTTTCATTTTCTTTTTGTTGTATTTCGTCAACCATAATGATCGTGTTTTTGTAATTTACCTGACTGGAAATAAATGAAATAAAATGTGAACGTAAGTGCAGGAAAGAGAAGACATGTTGGTTAATCTTCATCGTATTGTGTGTTTATGTACTCAACATTGAAAAGAGCAAGAGAGACAAACGACTAATGGCTGACATTATGGAAGTGATCTTTAAAAACATGAACAACAAAAACTACATGTAGATTTATAAATAAACAACAACAAATTTTGGTAGGATGTATCGACAACATTAAACCCAACCTACTTGAATATTTTAAGAAACAAAGAAAAAGACAAAAAATAAACGAATATCATAACAAAAGGAAACATAAAAATAATAAACACAACAGCGTAAAGTACTGTACACAAGCAAATTTTATTTTCTTTTTTAAAATTTCTTTAGCTGCTTCATTTAGTCATACTAATTTTAACACCAAATTCTCTAAAAATTTATTCGATTTTAAACGTTTAAACGTTTTTATTTTATTTTTTGCTGTTAAGCAAAATATTCTTAAAATCTTTATTTATTAACAAATGTAAATAAACACTTAATTTTTTTATAATTTTTTAATCACCCAATAATATTCTATGTTATAGCTTTTTGTTATCGTTGTTGTTGTTGCTTCGTATGGTAGAAAAGTTTAACTATATAGGGATACAATACAGCAACAACGTTTTGTGTGTAAAGTCATTTGCACACTACAATTGATCTTTTTATGACATTTTAAATGATCATTAAACGAAATTATGAGCCAACCAATAAATAAAACAAAACGAATAACAATGAATACTTATAGCTACCACCAACACTTTTATTTATTTATTTGTTTATTTTATTTCAGTTTTTTTTTTTATTTTTTACTGCAACTAAATGCTCATAAAATAAAACGTACGAAATAAAATTTTTACTTGAAAAATACAAGGAAAACCCAAAAAATATAATAAAAAGACAAACATTTTTGCGGTAGTGTTAACCTAGGCCGTTCATCACAACAATAAACCATCAAACAACAAAAGTGAATAAACATAGAACAAATCACTTGTAAAATATATTTTCATAATCCATAAAATTGTCCAAATCATTTACGTTTACATGTTTATTTGTATTATTTACACAAAAAAAAGTGAGCATGGTCATATAATTTAATCAATATCATTTAAAGACGAAATATATGCCTACTAAATTCCCCCACAGTTGCTTGGAAAGATATGCTACAAATGTTCGAAATGCAAAATATATTTCTGGTTCAAGTCAATGGTCTTTGACTTAAAGGGAAAGTTTAGTTGTTGTTTTCATTCTGGAAATCTCAATCGTATTTCTGACAGACACTTGATTTTCTTTAAACTAAAATTTTGAAAGAAACATCGCTTTTTGCCCGAATAATGTCATCATGAATACTGGTTGCTTAGTTCAGAAGTCACCTCTAAGATATCGAAGAAATTGACTTGAAGTTTTTTTTATTCGATTGAGCGTGTGGAAACTCGAGTTCAGACAATCTCTATCCCAGTGGTTTTATGCGACCTGAATTATATAACCAAATAGCATCAAGTTTAAGCTGATTGTCATTACAATCCAAGAACATTGACATCATGAATGTTGGACATATATGGGAGAAGATTTGCTGCTATAAACTCCATATTTGGCTTGATACACACATCGGGTTAGTTTTACCTATAACCAATGAATTTCAAATATAAAATTGGGAAATATTTAAAATCCCTTGACTTGAATGAAAAACTTTTCATTTCAGAAATACTCGTTTATCACAATTTTTCACTAGATGGACATTCAGAGCTACTGACGCTTCATATTTGTAAAAAATATTGAAAAAAGCTCTATACTATAGATGTTTTTTAGACAATCCATCAGGAATAATGAAAAATTAACCAGCCTAGACTTTGTTGACTTGTAGAGACGGTCAATCGATCGATCTAAAAGTGAAGCGTAATAACATTTCTTAGCAATGAGTTGACACATTTTTAAATAGTTTAAAAAGGGTCTCGAATTAGAGAACAAACACAATTTAAATCAAATACTCTTGAAAATTAGATTTGTATCAGAGGCAGATTATTGAAACATTTTTAAATGTTTTTACTAAGTTAAACGATAAAAAATGCTGAAATGCAAATATCAACAGAATATTGCATACATTGAACTATAGGTGGTCTTTATTTTATATGTATAAACAACTCAAGTTGCTATTATCTTTGTATAATCATAATATGAAAGGAATAAAATTAAATCGCCATTTTAACTGCACCAACAACAATAATAGCAAATCATTTACATATATTATTATTGACGGCTTTTGAGATATTCATCATTAGTTGCTTATATTGTTGTTTCTTTCTTAAATCGAATCTTTCAGTTTTTTGTGTTTCTGTGATATTATTGGTAAATGCTTTTAAGTAGTAGAGTTTCTGCTAATATAGATGACTTTTTTGGTCTAGAACATGTATCTTAATGATTAATTTATTATTATTTTTTTTATTTGTAGGTTTTAAAGTTCAGAATGGTAAATTTACAGAAAATTAACAATGTTTTTATGCATTCAAGTCCAGTTTTATGTGCATAATTTAGTTATAAATGTAGAAATTTATTAGATGAAAATCGAAACAATGAAAGTTTAATTAAAAAAAAAAAAAATTTCAAAGCAAAAATTTAAAAACCTTTATTAATTCTTGCTTTAATTCTTATTAATATTGCTTGGATATAAGCGTTTGTGAACATGTTTGTAACATAACAAATAAACATTCGACTTGGAATCACTGCCAGAGTCGATTTATAGATGTTTTCCGTTCCTCCATATAACGTTTTAATCAAACTTCAAGTCACAACATTAAACATATTTTGATGAAATTTGAAATTGGTTGTGATCCAATATTCCACCTAACCCCATGAAAGTATTCTCCTTGAAATGGAGTTTTGAGCCCATAATTCAGTAAAATAAACGTGAACATTAATGAAATTCCTTGATGAGTGTAATTCATTATACGAATTTCGCACAAGTGTGGGTTAGATCGTAATTTACTCGATATCTTGACGAAATTTGACAGATATTAAGAAAGAAGCCTATGTGTTGCATTATTGTATCTACACCTATACAAATATGCCTCACTGAATGGAATTTGAAATAATCCAATGAAATTTAATGAAATTTGAAATTTATACATTTCTCATAGAATACTCAACTCAACTGCTAAATTTCATTCTAATCGGTTAACTGTTTCTTATAGCTCCCAAACAAATATTTGACGAAACATTTTTAATATTTTGATATAATCCATCCAAATTTGGTAATATAAATCCTGTCAAAATTATAATTATTGCAAAATGTTGTACTCGTATCTTTAAAAAGAATAACATCCTTTTTATAGAGAAATTTCAAAGCAAAATGAAACTTTTAATTGTACACAATACTTAAATTACACACACACTTAAATTCAAGTTAAATTTCTATTATTCTTTATGTTCTTCATAGCACATGGCAGGCTGATTCTCTATATCTATACCATTTCATTTATAGATTTTTGCAACAAAACATTATGCCCTTTTTTAATTTCCATGTAATTACTTATAAAAATTTGCTTAAATTTTAAATAAATTTATGAATTAATAAAGTAAAAAATCTAAGTCAGTATGTTTACATTCATTGCTATTTGGTTATCAGTTTATTTCACTAATTTTTCAAATAATAATTCATAGCAAAATGTTGTTGTAGTTTATAGAAAATTTATGATTACATTTTTAATTATCTTTTCGGACAATTTACGAGGCATCATTCAAATATTTTATATACATTATGAATGTGTATGATGGAATTATTTATTGCTAATAAAAATTATTTATGCTAATACCAACGACCACATATAATATGAAATTTATTTGCTGTGGTATTATATGATTATTATTAAAATGTTAAGTGATTAATTGATTGATTTATTGTTTGATTGATTGATTTATTTTCTTTAAGATGTGGTGAGAGAAAGTAAACAATTATTATTATTTTTTTTTTTTAGGTTATGTAAAATTATATTTGAAAAAAATATGTATATTTCAAAGAAAAATTCAAAATCTTCTTTACAATATCAAATAATTTATCTATAACAAGAGTTGCGGTACGGTTTCGGTTTGCGACCTACTTTTAAGATCGCAGTGAAAATTTGTTGCCTTAATCGAAAGCTATGAAATATCAACGTAATTGTGGAAAATTTTTTCCTTGAATAAAACTATGTCACATGAAATAATAGTGAGCAGTTTTATTCCTTTAAATCATTTCATTATCATTAATAACAGACATCATGTAATTCATATTGTTCACAGGAGCCAGTTGGTTGGAAAAAACCTTTTTTTTTTTTTGTACCAATGAAAAAAACTTAGTTACATACAACAAAAAATTGAATCTAAATGAAATTTGAATTTGAAAAGAGTTAAAATTGAATATCGCAAAAATAATAGGGTGAAATAAAAAGCTTCACTTTTAATGAAAACTCAGTGTTAAAATCTGCAGTTTTGCAGCACCGTTTTGGTATGTGTAATATCAAATTTCTTTCCGTTTCTATTGAAAATGAATTTCGGGTCTATTTTTAAGATCTATAAATAGAATAGTTTTTCTAACAAAAACTACTCTAAAGACATTCGGATTATAGCCAATAAAAACACCTATAAGTTCATTAAATTGTCTGATGTATACAATAAATACAACAATAAATATCAATTTAATTAAATACTTGAATAAAACAACTAGAAAACTATTTGAACATTTTGTTTTTGTGTATTTTTCTTTTTTGTTATTTCATTTTTTACAACTTTTTGACAAATAATTTCTTTATTATTTCGTTTTTTATTGATTTATTATACATTGTTAATGTTAAATATTTATTGTAGTATTTAATTCATTAAAGGTTGTTTGCATGCAAAATACAAACATTTAAAGCCCCCCTGACTAAAATAAAAGAACAAAATTTAATTGTTTTATAATGATCACCTGTTGAAAGTGTTTCCCCCAAAAAAATGTGTTGTATATATATATGAAAACTTTTTTATACTTTTATATGAACTGATGTACAGTATATATATGTGTGTGTGTGTATATACATGTAAGTATGTATGTTACTTTTGTAAGTGTTATTATGATTATTGTTATATGACTTTTGAATCGTAAAAGTACACTTATATATATTTTTACGTAAATACATACATATACACATACATGTAGATATAAAATAAGAAAATCCGTATAATGCAGTTAAAATGTCATAAATCTTTTAAACGTTTAACTTTTTTTTTCTTCTCTACAAGTACTAAAAAGAATGTCTATTTTCTCAGGTTTCTTTATAGCTGTATAACAATTTATTCTTTCATATGTATATTGATTTCGTTGACTTGTTATCATTAGTTTGCTAATGCCCTGACCTGGGTAGGTCATTTTAACAATACCCAATTAGGAATTGTAAATCCAAATTAATAAATATTTTATTTTTATATTAAACAAAAAATAAATTAATAAAATGAATTTAACATAATTTGTTAAAACAAATGTGTTCAATAAAGTGCCATTAATTAATAATACATTAAAAAATAGAAACAAAAAATGGAATAAAAAAAAACGTTACAAAAGTCATTAAAAACAGGTTTAATATATTTTTATATAAATATAGAAATTTATTATAATTTAATTGAAATTTAAATTTATATGTTAAAATCTATAAATTTAAAGAAAAAAATCTTTTCACTTTACACATTTTAAACAAGTTTAATTATTTAATATAAAAAGAATAATAAAAAGGAAATATTTTAATAATTTTATAAAAATGAAAATGTAAAATACCGGAATTCAGTTGATTTTATTTTTAAAGAAATTAAACTTAATTTAATCTTATACCGCACAAATGGAGAGGCGGCTATTTATAAGACAGAAAAAAATATGAAGACTCGCCTTAAAATATATGCTACTCATATTCACTTCGTAGGAAGATTTTATATAAGTCTGGCTGTACTTAAAAACCTATTGAGCAAAATTCAGTTCTCAACTATAATCTTGAAATTTGGTGCGGACAAGTACAGTAACACACCGCCTTGTGAAATTAGTTGTGTTCGGTATTTCATCACCAATTCACTAAATAATTTATGAAAATTTGTGCTCCAATTTATAATTGGCATATTTTTTACCTAAGCCCATACAAATGTTCTAACAGAATGAGGGTTTAAGTGCTTTAAGTGTCCAAATATGTCGGAAAGTTTTTAAAATTATATTTTAAATTCCACAGATATCTCTATAAGATTTTCCTAAGAACGAAATCTTGCAGAATTGCTGATGATCACATACTATTTCACCATACCGAAATATGTTTTTAATATAATATTTATTTATCTATTCTATAAATCTAAAGGTTTGTCACATTCAAATGTTCTCCCTGGATTAGGCTTTGACAGCTTAAAATTCTAAAATTTTTTTGGCATTCTTGTCTTGTATTCAGGGAAAAATGCCTGAAGTTATCGGTAAAACGTTATCTGGAAAGCCTCTATTGATATTGAAGAAATTACGGGCAAATGTGATTGAATCTGAGCGGATATACTTAGTCCTTCAATAAGAATACAAAATAACTTTTTCCTTTCTCTCTTCATCTATACTTTCTAAACTTTCTTCCATTACTTTTACTCTTTCTTCCATCTGCATTCAATATTATTCCATACCACATAGACCCTCTACAAATATTTTGTTCTTATGTGGTATAGTGGCATATTGTTGGTAAAGACCTATTTAACATTCTGAATTTTATAAAACATCGATTTCAGGTTCGAAATTTTGTAAGGGATCAAACTAATATAATTTTTTTGTTAAAAATCCTAAAAGTAATGTTCATGTTTTTACAGATTTCTTAATAAAAGATTCCAAAAAAATCTTGCCTAGTATAGTAAATTTCTTTCACAAAATGTTGTAGTTGAAAACACTGTGCAATACAGCAAGTTTTAATTACAAAATTTATATGATGATATTTAAGACTTTTGGTCAATTGGCAGGCAAAAGCCTCCATTTAATATTCCATATTTAATATGGCATATAAAACACACATCGTATTATCATCTTTTTTTTTTTGTAATGAACGAAGAAAAATATGAATATTTTAAACATAAATTTCATATTTAATGAGAATTTTGTGTCAAATTGTCTGGTTGTATCTTATGGAAGAGAAATAATAAAAAAAAATAAAATTCAGATAAACCAGAGGAGCCAGAGGAGATGATTAAGGTGCTATAAAAAATTTACATATTTTAACACTTTAACCAAACAAGATTTCTGTCAATTCATGATTTTTATATGAGTTTTATTTGTTTGGTATCCGACAACTTTTATAACTTTTCAATAAAATGATAAAATTGTTTTTGTTTTTGTAATATTAAAATCTAAGTGCAGCTAATTGTCTTTAAATAGCTTTCTATGAAATTCGTCTACATTTTAGATAAACATTTAAATATGAAAAACACAAACTGAGCACACTTTTTCAGTTTTGGAACAAAAACATAACGCTGCATGAGATAAGAAAATAAAAATATTTTTTTTTATAATCAAACGTTTTGGAAATAACTCTTCGTCTAATTTTGAATTTCATTTAAAACGTTTTTGTTAAGAAATTCCTATGGCTTAAGTTTTGTCATCATAAAAATCATAAAATTCGGTGAAAAATTTAAATTTTCTTTAAGGTTTTTCATTTATTCATATTTTTGTGTGAGTGAGAGTGTGTGTTTATTTTTATAACAGGATTTTTGTTCGTCTGTCTGTCTGTCTGTCTGTCTGTTTCAAATTCTATTTTTATGAAAATTTTATGATTTTATTGTATTATTGTAAAATCTAGAGCATATACAACTTATAGTACATAAATACAATAAATAAGAAAAATAAAACAACAACAACATCAAACTTAAACAACAACCTCTATCTTATTTTAAACATGCTGATTTATGACATAAACCCTTTTCCCTATTTTCTTTAGATATTTTTCGTTTAACATAATTTAAAGTGAATAGTTTTTGTTTCGCTTCGTTCGTTTGTTTGTTTGGCATATCAGCGTGAACAATGGATTTTTACTCACTTTGAATTGTGCAAGAATTTTTAGGGTTACATGAAACAAACGAAAGGATAAAGAAAACTATTACACAAAAATATTTATTTAACTTTTAACTCTGTTTTAAATATTGATCTAAATTTTAGGAAAAATTAAGAAAAACTAGAACACTTTTTCTTTGTCAAAGGAGGCGTAAATTTTAGAGAAATTTCAATTTTGACTGCATTATTTCGTATACTTTTGTTATGCCTGTTAAGACGAAACGTTAGCAGGCTGTTTATTTAAAAAATAAAATTTGTTAAACTACTGTTTGTGAAATCTAAATAGATTTCCTTCACCGTTAAGTAAATAATTTTGTTTGTTTATATGAAATTTCGGTCTGTTTAATTAGTAACGCGTCGGTGTTTATAAAAATATTTTCTTATTTGTTGCCGTCACGCCTGTCGTGTGGCTTTGTTTGGTTGGATTAAATATGAATGTAAATATATTCAAAAAAAAAAGAAATCTTTATACAAAAATAACATTACTTAACCCCTCCAGAACCTGTGATGAAATAGAGCAGAAATTATTTTAAAAAGGAGAAAACTAAGCAAAATATTTAAAAACATGTAATTTTTCAAAATTCATTTTTAATATATATCACTTCAAAAGTGGTCCCATATTCAGCTTTAAATCTTACCAACCCACCAACCATTCATGTTCATTGTTGAAATTATCTTCATGCGACAGTATTATTTTTTTTTTATATATTTACAACAAATGAACATTTTTTTCTGATTTAAATAAATTCAATAAGGCTGCCTCCAGAAAAAGGTTAATATTTTTATCTTTTGTTTTGTATTGTTATTGTTTCTTTGTGAAGATACATAAAAAATATAAAAACATGTACGTCAATAAATTCATCGAAATAATGGTTAATATTAAACAGAATAAAGGGGATAAGAAGAAAAGATACATGCAACAATATTATACTCAACGTCACAATCGGCACTATGGCCAGAATCATAACAGCCAGCCAACCAGCCAGCAATAATAGCCAACCATCATTTTCATCATGAAGCAATGCCATCAACCCGAAAAGAAAAAAAAATACAAAAAAACAACAAAACAAAGAAGGGTACAATCAGAAATATATAAAATTTGTATATACAAGTTATAATTGTGTCTATGTATCTTTGAGTACAACAAACGATCCCTTGATTGCGTGCTACATTTGGATACTTTTATTTTTTTCATTTTATCAAAAATATACATTTTTTAAAATGATTTTCTGATGCGTCAAGTGTGTTTTTGTAGCAGCACATATGCACAGATTTTTATTCATCCATTATATTATTTTTGTTAAAATAAATAAAAGAAAAACAGGGCAACCAAAAAACTTTGTTTGACATATGCAATTTCACAAACATTACCATTTGTCGTAATCTATAACTAAACAAAATTAATTATTTGGAACATTCTTTGGAACAAGCAATTCAACTTGGATGAATCTATGATATCTACCATCTATGCAACATATAAAAATGTGGGCAAAAGTCACGGCCATTTTCTATTTGTACAAAATAGAACATTTTTTCAGAAATATAGTTAGATATATGAATATACAAATTCCATAATTTTTTAAATGACCATTTATTGGAGAGGGCAGTAAGTGGGAAGAGCACACTAAATTTTTGTTTTCAAGAATTCTATAGTTGTGGTGCACCAAAATGCTCATAACCGTACATCCTTCTGTTTCATGTGTATGGCGTGTAATGCAATAAAATGATACAAAAAAAAATTTGAACGAATATCTTAACATATTAAAAACAGATTGGCTAATCCGTAATTCCACGATATCGTAGAAATTGAAATTATTTTGAAATATATCGTTTAAAGTCGACAATGGGTCACTGATTAATTATAAAAAATATATCCCAGTCCAATAAACTACTATAATTCGATAATAATTAATACGAAACCCCATAGGGTGCCACAATGGGCCTATATAGGCCTTCATGTTAAAATAGCCTGAACTTTGTGTATTTTGGCGCTTCGACCAATGATATTTGTTTGAAGTTGTTAACTTTACAACTGGTTCTACGGATTATTGTGCCACCTGTACCCATTCTGTACAACGCTTCAACGTACAAGTTCTTTCATAACTGATTTTTATTCGAAAGTGTCTCGTTCGAAACTGATAGAATCGCTAGAGAACAGATTCAAAATTTAGACACTTCTTTTCTTCTTTTTGTGATTTGATTATTTAAAACTGTTTTATTATGTAAAGTTATTTTTTAAATTTTTGCGGAGGCAAAAGGAAATAGATTATTGGTAATATTACAAGGTTTCTGGAACTAGTTGTTTCATGCTATCCAAAATTCTGAAGTCATTACGATTGCACTGATGATTTTAGAAGAAATGGCAAAATTTCCTGAACTAAAAATTTTGTTATGTGTGTTAGTTTTAGTAAAATGCTTTATTTTGTTAATAATTAAGAGAGAAATGTATGATTTTATAATATTAATTCGTAATAAAAACATTGCATTTTTGAAAGCAACATACAGAGATGTGAATAAAAATATAATTTTAAAATTATTTAAGTTTGTTAAACGATATTAAAGATCTGTTAAACAAATGAAAAACATTTAAACATAACTTTCATGCTCCATATGTTGTTGAAATTGTTGAAAATTTCCAACAGTTTATGTTTCGCTTTTTGTTTTCTGCGACGCCATTTTTAAATTATCATCATTTTTTCATATATTTCGATTCGTGGCATGGATTATAATTTAACCCTGTGTATGCTAAAGGCAATGTAATAATATAAAAGCAAAAAAAAAAAAAATAAGGAATAAATTGGTATACAATCTTGTTTGTTCTTTTTTTATTTTGTTTAATATTTGCCGCTTAATATAATCAAAAATTCCAAAAGCGTTTCAATTTTTTTTTATTCGTTAATATTCCTTTGGGGAGTTTTATAAACACGTCGTCTCATTTTTCCTTATTCTTTTTATATATATAATATATTATTGTACTATGTATGTATATCATTCATATGCCAGGGATTATCAGTGCAAAAGATGAAGCGTGCAAAATGTTCAGTTTAATACCATCAATTCTTATTTTTGTTAGCTTAGTTTGAAACATGTTTTCCAAAATCTTTTAATGCTCATTTGTTGTATTTGTATGTATATTTTGTTTAGAAGATGAACGTGTATTCCATAAAGAAAAGTCTTATGCTTTAAATAGCGATAATTCTGCAAAAAAAATCTTATTTTATTTTTACTTGTTACTAACAAAATCTTAAATAACCTTTAAATGTTATCAATAAAATGATAGGAACTATTTTTTATATTCTCCTCAAAAAAATTATAGGGTCTATTGGGTTAGACATTCTGCATGTAACATGTGTAAAATATTCGTCGATCATATATTCTAGATAGGCTCTGATTGGATTTAGATATGTTCAGCCGTATGTGCTTCTGAACTGCTACTGAACTGAACTAGAACTGAGCTAGAACTGAACT
>JACGTJ010041947.1:0-10243 GCA_014858695.1 Chrysomya rufifacies | reverse complement strand
ATTTCAATTGAAAATTCAACGCGTTTTTTTTGTATATTTTTATTTTATCTTAATTTTTTTTGACATATTTAACATTTAATTGCTAAAATGTTACAACAACATAAATTAATTATTTTAGAAACACAAAATCTTTTTTTTCCTTCTCATTCATTCAATAAGAAAAAAAAATTGAAAATACAAAAATTCAAAATTCCCTTTATATTTTCTTAAAATATATTATTTTATATATATTTTTATTTAGCAATAAATTACTTGTAAATGTTAAGTACATATATAAATAAGTTTAATTATTTTTTATTATTATTATTATTTTAATATAAATATAATATTTTGTAACATAATATTTAATTTTTTTTCTAATTATTATTTAGCTAAAATATAAACTATTAAATTATGTTTATATTTATTTTTATTATAATAATTATTATCATTATTATAATCTATAAATGTATTTTTTTCTTATACATTTTAGTTAATATATGTAGTAGTTTTCTTTACTTTTCAAATTTAAATTAGGTTTCATTTACTCTAATTAATTGCTAATGTTATATTTAATTTTATTATAAAAATAATTGAAATATGAGAGAAATTAAAAAAACAAAAGTTTTTTTTTTTTTTAATTAAAAAAAAAACAGCAAAATAAATAAAATCTAGTTTTTAAATTAATTTTATTTTATATTAAAATTAATATATAATTAAAAAAAAACAAAAGAATAATTTTTTATATACATATATTTATAGTTGTAATAATTATTAAAAAAAAAAAAAACAAACAGACGAAAAAAAAAAGAAAATATTTTGCTTATTTTGATAAATGTCGAGAAAGAAATATACGTATATGTTTATGTATTTTAAAAATATATATAAAATATAAATATATATATAAAAAAAAAAACAATAAATACAAATATTTTTTCCGTGAGTTTTATTTGGCGGAGGGATGTAATATCATTGTACTAAAGTTCTATAATGTGGGCATAATCTAAAGGTGGTCTCTAGAACAAAATCACAAAAAAATCGCATATTTTTGTTCAACTAAAGTCCAGTTGGAAATTGGTAGGCTTTATAAATAAGGTGGAAAATTTCTGATTTGAAATTCGCTTGGGAATGACTAAGGTAATTCGTATAGTGAACTGCTTAAGTATAACTACTAACGTTCTATGATCAAGTTTGGATTCAATTTTTTAATGATTTTCATGATCGTCTTTGGGAAATAGATATAGCATGCTGAAACATGAAATTATGGTGATTCAACGACAAAGATATGTAGAATCTATGGCAGATGAAATATCTCAGAAGCAGATATCTCATCGCTTGTTACATAAACATGCTATAACAATCCTATCTGGAGATGCGTTCAGCAGTTCTTCGGAGGCTGTAGTCTCATTTATTGATCATCATAAACAATTGCCGATTAATAAAACTGAAACAAGTATAAACCATAGTGATTCTATGATGACGTTTTCTTCAAATCAGAAACCTGTTCCATGTGTAGTTGCACCTCCATCGATTCTACTCATATTCGTCGTTGACTTACCATGATTGCAGACATGCTTCGGGATAAATTCATACTTTAGCTATACATTGGATGCCACAAAAGTCATTGCCCGGGAAATTTAATTTCCTAAAAACACTTGGATAAAAGAAATTTTCGATGAAAAGAAATTTTTTTGAAAATTTTATATAAAAACTTTTTTTTTATAAAAAAAAATTCCATAAAAAATCTCCGATAAAAAGAAAATTTTGTAAAAATTTTCGATAAAAAGAAAATTTTGTAAAAATTTTCGATAATAAGAAAATTTTTGTAAAAATTTTCATTAATAAGAAAATTCTGTGAAAATTTTCTATAAAAAGAAAATTCTGTATAAATTTTCGATAAAAAGAACATTTTTTGAAAATTTTCGAGATTTTTTTTTTTCTATAAAAAAAATAATGTGAAAATTTTCGATAAAAAAGAAAATTTTGTGTAAATTTTCCGTAAAAAGAAAATTTTGAAAATTTTTGATAAAAAAATATAAAATTAAATTTTGTGAAAATTTTCTGTTAAACGAAAATTTCTGCAAAAATCTGCAACAATTTTTTTTTTTTTATTTTTTTCCAATGTACTTACTCTACTTTCGGCCAAATGAAATCTTCGTTTATATAATTAAAGTTTTTATTAATTTTAATTTATTATAAGTTCATTGTAATTTGCATAATTTTTTTTTAATTAATTTTTGTATTTATTATTAAAATGTGATTTTTTTTATTTAATTCTTATTGAAATTTATATTTTTTTATATTTTATTTTAAAGTCTAAAGTTTTGTGTTGAACACTTTTTAATGTATTTTTTTATTTAATGCATGTTTTTTTTTTTTGTTTTTAATTTGTTTTATTTCTCAAAATAATTACATTAATTTTTTGTTTGAAATTTTTTCTATGAGGAAATTTTACAAATGAAAAACAATTAAATTTAATAAACGAAAAAAAGGAAAAAAATATTCAACAAAAAATTAGATTAAGAATGAAATTAAAAAAAAAATATATATAATTATAATTAAAAAGTAATAAAGAACATAAACCGAAAAAAGATGTTTGTTTTTAAATATATAAGCACAATTAAATGTACAATTATTTGTATGTATGTAAATATTTTTAATAGTATAATATTATATAGTTGTCGATCGTTTTGTTTGGATGTTAATTATTTGTTGCTGTTGTTTTGTTAGTTAAATTATTTTCGAGATGATCATGCAGTGTGTTTGTTGTTGGTTGTTTGCTTTGTAGTTTTTAGGTAAAGGATTTATTATAGTTCTCTGTATTATCGCATATATTTTAATTTTATTGTTTATTATTTTTCGAAAAATTATGAGAAGCCCAATTAAGTGAAGTCTTCCATGAATTGGCTAAAGCCTCGCTGAATTTTGAACGAAAATGTTCAAGAGCTTTTTCTTGACTATATTCTAGAACCTAAAATTAAATAAAGAAAATTAAATAATAAAGTTAATAAAACATTTAATGTTTGTAAAATTTATGACAAATACTAACCAAAGTCTCTTTTAAATAATTTAAATCCTTTTCAGACGATAATTCTGGCAGTCCCGTAGATATCATCATACTAAATAAAGAAAGTATAAGGCAGCCATGTTTGCGTAAAACCAAAAATGCCTAAAATTTTAAGAAAAAGAAATATGATAAAACATTTTTTTTAATTTAAAAATCTTTAAGCCTACCTTTTCACACATATCTTGGAATAAACGAAATTCTTCAGCCATGCGATCGGCACGACCTTTATTTATAACATACACAAAATCATGAGTCAAAACGAATGGTACCCTTTCTCGTCGTACACCAAATTTCTCTTTAAAATGTCCTAATATATGACCAAAATCAATATGAAAAAGCTGAAACATTTAGATAATTATTAAAAAATCATAAAAACATAATATTAAATTTACTTACTTGACCATTACGTTTAACCATAATATTATCCGAATGACGATCGGCTACACCCAAAACATAAGTGGCTACACAATAACCAGCACAACTTAAGGTAAATTCTTTAACAGCCTTGTTCATTTCTTCTTCAGTTTTATTATACTCCTTTAGCCAACTATATAATGAACCTTTTTTAAAGGGAGATGTAGCTGAAAACATGCCCTTTTCCTTTTGTATATTGGCTATAGTTTCGGCATTTAGCACTACTTCAATCATACCCAAACGACGTTCCATGCTTATGCAATTGTAAATATTCATACGAAAATCCATACTAAAAGAAACAAAAAATTAGTTCCTTTTTTTTAAATCTCTAAAAGTTTTCAATTTACCCCTCATTTTTCCACAATTGATCCATAACACGTAACATTTGTAACGTTAACATATCCTGTCTTAAGTCATCACCATTTTTAAAAATTATATAAATATCATTACAATTTTGATCAGCATTCTCAAACACAATCCATAGAGGACGCATTTTTGAGTCCATAACTTTACATTTTTCTGGCTTAACACCCTTACAGCGAAAACTTGGATTTAAGGGATTTTGTATGCTTTGGAAGACTCCACTATTTCGCTGATTACGCAAAAAGTCTTGTAAGAGATTTCTCACTTTTTCTTTGCTGCCCTTTTTGGCCAGCACTGAACCCTGTTTTAGTTTTTCCAAAACATGTAACTGTTTGCGCAACAGTGGAACATGTGGTTTACAACCTTTGAGATAGGCCTCTAGCAATAGACCGAAACGTGTCTGCATTGAAGGTGTTTGCATTTCAGAACGTAAATGCCAAAAGAAATAATGACCTATGCGTTGATTGCGCAGAGCTCGTTCTAGGACAAATGTGGTGAGAGCACAATCTAAATAAGATTCATGTTTCATTGCTTGTACCAATTGCAACAGATATAATAAAAGCTCTTCGTCTCTGTATGGATTAAATGGAAAATGAATAACTCACAATCATAATAATAAAAAAAAAAATAATTAATTACCTTAAATTTTTAAGACAACGAATCGCAAAATTTCGCACTGCTGGGTCTGGATAAGCGTAGTCTAATAACTCTAAAGAACGTTCTACTGATATTGTAGGCCATTCTTTTAGCAAATGCCACATTTCAGCCACCTCATCGCGTTCATTCCAATTAACGCAATGCAGCAATATCGACAGCTCTTCAGGTTCGTCTTGTTTAATAGTGTATCTATATGAAAGAAACAAAAATTGTATTATAAGTTATTATTTATTTTTTCTAATTGTGTTAAAATACCTTTTCTCCCATATATCATTGCGATCTTGATCGTGCATTTCATAAAGTTTATTAATAGTACGTGAATACTGTGACAGAACTTTGCTAACTGTAGCCGCTGCATCTTGAGATGAACCACGACTTAGGGGCTCTTTACAAGCGGCTAGTTTAGAGGCATATTGTAAAACAGTCTCTTCCGATGGATACTGTATATTATCGTAACCGTAATTATGGAATGTGAGTTGTACCACAGCACACTCATCTTTACGTGGATTTGGTTCAATGGTGCCCAGCGGATGGAATATCTCATCCGATTGTATATCATCGGCATACGTCCAGGTGTGCAGTGTTAGACAACCCGTTTTTAATTGATGTTTATAATCGAATATTGTTGTGTTCACCCAGGCCAATGAATTGATATTTACATTACCATCTTTAAGTATTGTATTTTCTTTGCTAGTGTTTGATGATTTCTTTGAACGTGATGTCTTTGTCACTTCATAGATGACCATACAGAGTCTAGTCATGCGTGGCAAGTTTTGCAAGGGAATATCTAAAACTATGTCCTTGTCAAAGGTAAATGAACGATTATTACTGCTGGCAATGTCGACTGAATGTTGAGCACATAATTTGTGTTCGCCATGATAGAGACCGATGTGTACGCCCACCTTAATGCCTCTGGCCAAATCACAGTTAACATTATCAATGCGATGTAAACGTAGACGAAAATAATCTTCTATATCCCATGAACTTTTTATTTTCCGTTTGACCATTTCGTTAGATTGATGACGCAGGCTTTCGGGTTTTGGTGGCCTTTTTGGGACAGCATTTAATTCCTGTTTATAGCTAATGTATGAAGGTAGGGTATGTATGGGTTTGAGTACTACATTGGGAACATCTGAACCGGAGAGACTTTCCTAAGAAATTTTATATTGAACAATTTATAAATTTCTAAAGTTATCTTCTCTATAGCCCATAACTCACCTGTATATAAATAAACTGTATTAGTGGATATTCACCAAACAAATACTCATCACGACCGCGCACTTTTAATATATAATCCGATGCTCGATCACTTACTTTTATTTGAGATTTACGAACTTTTGACAATGCCAAATCGACCAATGTTCTCGGTGTATGTTGATCACTGACCGAAATTGTAAATGAGGTTTCATCATTTTCTAATTTAACAACAACTAAAAAATTTGAATTACGAAAACGTGTACGTATAATTTCTGGCATTACAGGATTATTTGCCAAACGCAATGGATGTTCGTAGAGCAGTTTCTCTGCCCAAGAATATTTTGACCGTTGCATTTCAATTTCATCGCATAACAAAGTCATTTTACGACGAAAATCATCTTCTTCAGGACTACGTTGAGCACTATAGTCTTCGAATGACTTACCAATCATATTACTGACCAATTTCGAGAGTTCATAATCGCTGGAAATTGCTGTTGTATCACTACGTTCGCCTAAACGTAAAAGGCAAAAATAAGGCTGAACTTCACATAGACGTTTTGTTTCATCTGTGAATGGCTCGACCAAAGCAATGGCTGATATACCGCTGACCTCATAATCGCAAGCGTCTTTGATAAGATAGTGTAGTGGATAATTTTTGGATTGTTTAACCATTTCCTGTTCGGATACAAGGGAAATAATGTTTTTACTTTTTTAGATATTTTATTAAATATGTTTAATTACCGCTTTTATTTCTCTAATAGTGGCAGTTGCGGCTACATTTAAAGTAAGAAATATTCCATTGGGAAGAAAACAACTAAGTTGAACATCTGGGGGATCATTTTTCCAAGTGTCTATCGAGAATAAAGGTCCTGCCAACGGTGCCATTTTTTATTAAAGGCAAGACGTTGGCGTTTATGTGTGAATAATTTGCTAAAATTAGAAAAAAAATAAATTTTAGAAAGATTTTTCATTAAAGCAAATTTAAAATCAAAAATTTTTTTATAAAAAAGATAATTTTTATTATAATTTTTGAATTTTTCAGAATTTTCATAAGCAAATATATTTAAAAATTTTGAAAAAAAATTCTAAAAAAAAATGTTCATGGTGCTTTCCAAGTAGGCATCATGTGATTTTAATAAGTACCATTTCTTACAAGTTCAAAATAAATCTTTGTTATTAAGTCATTTTTGTTCCACCCTAATGTTATTATAAGATAATGAAAACATTTAGAAAAGCAACAAATAAAAACGGAAATGCCAGATTTTGAAAAAAAAAAAAATTAATAACAAATTTCAAGAAATTTAATTTTATAATAGTCATACATATAAAATATATAAACATCCATTGTAGTAAAAATTTTCAAATAAAAAAAATCCTTTATGCCGCATGTGCGTTAAATCCAACTACATCCAATAACTATCTTATGAATAGTTTGTAAAAATAAAAAAATAGTACTTTTACAATACAATAACAACTCGTAGTAAAAGTTAAATTAAAAAACTATTATTCCCCTGTCACCCCATCTCTTATAACCCCACAAAAAATTAAAACAAATATATCATATAGTCTGACTATATTATACCCTACACCACGTAGGTCAAGAACACAAGTATGGATGTTATTAAAAATATTGTACCTATTCAAGAGAAATACATCTTCTAAAATTTATATGCTGGAAATTTTCAATTACGGGAAGCAATTTGTATGGGCTATGTAAAATTATAAACGGAACCTTAGCTCTTCTAATAGTGATAATTATTTTTTGGGAAAATTAAAAAAAAAAATACAAATAAACTTTAAAATTGCAAAATGTCTAGACAAAAGCAAAAAATTTTTCATATAGACAGAAACAACAAGCGTTAAAACTACTAAAACAAAGTGATTCGGAATGGAAAGTCATACTTTAAGCTCGGTGTTTGAAAAAAATGTATATGTTACAAACTTCCGCATAAACGCATTATACTCTCTTCTCATATTGTAATATAGGGTGTAAAAATATAAAACTGAAGAAAAAACAAAACCCTTTTTACGTTTGTAAATGTACTTTGATTAAGCAGCTCTGCCAACGTCGCGTCTTTTGACGACAACGTTAAAACTTTAATGTCGCACCCAAACCAAAGAAATGAAGAAAAAAAAAAACACACACTCATCTTCAATTCTTTAGAATCACCAAAATATTTATAAATTCCAACTCCAAAGCTTCAATAAACTAAATTGATGTTTTTATTTAATATCATTATTATACATTTACCTTATTTTATTCCCTGGCTGGTATTATCCTTTGTGTGTAGGGATTTGTTGATGCAAAATTGTGTCCAACAGTAAAAAGTAAAATTCCTTTCTATATTCTGCTTTTATTTCTTTTCTAACTGGAAACTGAAGTAGAGCGCAACCTCACTGTTTTCTAAGAATTTTTTTCTGACTTGTTTTTCACTTAACAATTTGCAACTTAATTTTATTGCAATTAATTAAATTCATATTGAATATGATATTTACTGGTAAACACTTGATATTTTTCAAATAATTTCACTATATTTGTAAATTTTTTCTAGTGGAAAAAGAATAATAAACTTTTTTCGTGGATTTTTCTTCTTTTCACGTATTTTTTAATTTTTTCTACTTGCGTAGATTTATTGTCGTCTTCATTTTGTTTGACATTTCGTTAGGAAACAGAGTTGTATTTCACTACAATATTAAGTAATGTTATCGAAAACCGAAACATATATTCAACCGAATACGAAATTAACCGTAATAAATTCGTTAAAATTATTCGATTTTTTTTTTTTTTAATTTTGAATATAATTGAATAATTCTACTATTATATATGTAAATACACAATAGTTTAATTTTACTATTGTATATGTAAAAATAAATATTTTTGAGTAGAATTAATAACAACCAATAACTCATTAAAAAGTCATTAATACAAATAAATGTTAATATTTACTAAAAACAACAAAAAATATTAAATTTGGGAACATGATAATTAATAGCCTACCAGTTTTTCATTTAATCATACATAGTTATTTTATTTTTAGTTTTCTCTTTGATTTTATGAAATATGATTTCAAAAATATATAGTAATATAAATTTTTCTCATGTTATAAAACAAGCTTATTCAGCATCTTTTCGGCAAAAGGAGTGATGTGGAAAAAAGTTTATGGAAATTGGTACTTTTTTAAATATTAATTTCCATAAATTATTAAAAAAAATTTAAATTTTTTCTATTTTCGACTTTCAACATTTGATCATTATTCTTAGATTTCGATTAAATTGTTCTTAAAATCAATAATATTGTAATAATTTTGAAGTAATTAACGATATTAAAAGAAATTTTCTAAAATTTTCAAAATGTGTTTATTATTTTGAGTTGAGGTGTAATATAAATTGAATTTTAAACTCTTGTGTAAGCCGCCGGTCATAATTGAGCATTAAGCCGGCGCTGAAAGACTTGGTCGCCTTGTTTCTTTGATAGAAAATAAACAAAATGTTTGGTGTTATTGTGACGGATATTTTGCAAAATAAAATTGCAGATTTTAGCGTATAAAATAAAGTTTTTCCTTAAAATTAATTCACAAAAATTTAATTTAAATAAAGTGCTATAATAAAAAACAAAAATTTATATATAAAATATTAAAATAAAGCTAAATATTTAAGTGGAAAATTTGTATGGAATTTAATACTGGCAGAAACATTTCGCAGTAGTGAACTGAGAACGTGTGCGGCTGCAGCGTAAAATTTTGTTAATTTTTAGCAAAAAAAGAAAAAAAAAAGAAAAATAAAATAAAGTGAAAAAATCTAATGGTTAATTGAAAAAATATGTGTTAGAATAATAAATTCTATTGTATTTAATGAAATATAATATAATAATTATAATATTAAAGTAATATAGTTTTTTTAAACTAAAAAGGAAAAAGAAAAATGAGTGACTCGGACGAGGGTAAGTTTATTTTGAAATTAATATTTAATTGCATTTAATTTCTGATGAAATTGAAATTATTGATTTTTACTACCATAGTGCATTTATAATATGTAATGTATGCTTATAATGATGTTATATTTCAGATGATGTGTAAAAATATACAAACAAAATAATTAACTTGTTTTAATTTAGTTATAAAAATGGATGCCATGTCATGATAATCCCCTAACTAATTGGGAATTTTATTAACTTTAAATATTTGTGAGCTTCAATATTAAATTTGTGAAATCTTTTAAGATGTCTTTTGGCAAGACCAATTTTGGAAATAAAATTGGAAGATGTCATGATTACCATTAATTTTTTCTTTAATTTTAACATAACATCATAGAACATCTGCTTCGCTGAATTAAGCATTTGTGAATTTGTTAGAATGGAACTACAAAGGAAAAATAGAACTCCTACTTCCTACAACTTAAGAATGGATAAAACTTTAGGATGAAACCGAAACCAATAGTATCGGATATTTTCACATACTCCAGAAACTGTATAAACATTGATTTCAACAAATATTTTCTTTAAATATATAGTTTTGTTCCACTTCAGTTCTTCTTTAATTCTAGTTCAGTTCTAGTTCTGTTCAAGTT
>JACGTJ010041639.1:3518-14907 GCA_014858695.1 Chrysomya rufifacies | reverse complement strand
TTTGTCTTTAAAAAATAATTTATATAAATTATACTTTATTATAGATCTTAGTTTATCTCAAAAATTAATAGATTTGGCTGATTATTTCGAATAGCCCCAATACAAATGATTTCGTCGGAATAAGGACATATTTCGAGTAAATTTTACAAATTTAACATTTTTATAAAGCTTAGCTTATGTGCCAAATCTCATTCCATTCTGAAAAAGTTGTTTTAGTTAATAAAAGCCACACAACCAGACACACCCATTAAAGCGACTTCTTTTCACTCTAAATTTTTCTAATTTTTAGGGATCAATGCATGCTGATGAATTGTGCAGCGGAACAGAAAATTCACATTAGTCAACTTAGGTGAAAAGTATATAAGATTCGGCACAGACAAATATAGTGTATTAACTTATATTTATTAAGTTTTACATTTATAATGACTGAACATAAACATTTTATTACTATTACGGCTTTGCATTTATATTGAAGTAATCTTAATTAAATTTATTTAAAATCAAAGTATTTAAAATATTTTAGAAATTAATATAAATACAATAAACTTAATACTCTAACTAGCAAATGTATGCATTATAAAATTGTGTGCAATTTGTACCTTCACATGTGTACTCACTCTCATGTATTTGACTATAACATTCAATTTGGGTCATCGATTTTTATTGCACCAAAAAAACAACTATTGTTGTGCCGGTATTTGTTCGCCATTCAACCGAGTTCAACTAATTAAAGTGTGTGATTGGATGTAGATTTTATATACAAACTAATCTCATACAACCATAAAATAACGGTAATATGAATGTATATTTTACAAAAATTTATTTAAAACTAAATATTTTTGGAAAACAAAAAATGAAAACAGTTTATGTCATAAAAAATCTATAACTTTATTGTTTTTGACTTAAAAGTTTAAAACATATTTAAACGAGAATTGACGCCAAGAATTATTTTAGTGTATCATTATAACCTACATCCCATCATACGGTGAAAGAAAGTATAATGCGTTTATGCAGACGTTTGTAAAATAGAAAAATATCTTTCAAGTATACCGATCTCTTCGGAAACTCTTCCTAATTCTATTTTTTGTTGTCCGCCCTTTTTTGATGCAAAGACCAAAAGATTTTTTTGAAAATGGTCATAATAGGTCCATTATTTCACCTTTACTCCATACAAAAGTCCCCTTAGAATGGAATTTTTTGAAGGAATTTAGCACAAATTATTATTTTTTAAGAAAAATTGTTAAATATAATTATAGTCGTATCGCTTTAAACTCCGTTTTCTCATATAAGGGCCAATTTTAGAAATTATACCAATCATACGTATGAAAAACCAGTAAACATTTTTATTGGTACCAAACCAACATTATACCCCATAAGATGCTATAGTGTATCATATAGTCGGGCTTGAACGTCTATAGCACTCTTATTTGATTTTATTGTTTTTGTAGGAACTAACGCATTTAAAGTGTCCAAATCCATTAACAAAGAACGTATTTATTTTGGACGATAATTAGCATTTTAAACATTAAAAAATAATCATTAAAATAGACTAAACTCAATAGTTGAGTAAAACCAAATGCAAACAACAACGGCAGCAGCAAAAAAAAAATCAACAAAAATCTATTAAAACAATTTGTTGTTCAATTACAACTTGTGTATTATAATTTTCTAATTTCGATTTCAATATAGCAAAATATATATACATACAAACACATATATATATACAAAAACAACTAACATTGACTGCTTTAATTTTTATAGAAAGTGAAAAGAGATACAAAGTATTAAGGGAAGAGATGTAAGGGTAAATGTTATAATAAACTTTAAGGACAATTAACCTCATTTTATGATTTTCATTTTATTCTTGTTTTTTTTATTTTAGGGGGTAAATTTGCGGTTAATAGGCTTCATTTAACACAATCTTTACCACTTTAAAAAGTTAAACTTACAGTTGCCATAAGTGACCACTCGAGTGTGTGTTTGTGTGTATGTAAAATTAAATACTTGTATAGTTTAGATATTAAAGTTTTCATTCATTGGGCATTGGTTTTTAACGAAATATGATTAAATGATATAGAGCAATATTGGAACGAAGATTATATTTTTATTGTATTTTTAAACCCACCATCAAAAAATGCTTGGGGTATATTAGATTTGTCATTCCGTTTGTTACATGTTAAAATATTCGTCTAAGACACCGTTTGCCACAAATATGAAACGGATGAACGTACAAAGACAATATTTAAAATTTTTTCGCTTCCTCACTAATATGATTTTGATATATCTTGTGATATAATATGTCACGAAAATAAAAGTGAATGTCGGTAAACGATGAAGTTTTCGATGTATCGTAATAGGAAGAAACTTGCCAAAATTTCCAAGTATATTAATAATATTTAAAAGTACCTTAATATATTTTGATGCTGGGTATCAAAGCTTCGGTCAAGACGAATATAACATTCTTACTTGTCTAAATTAGGATTTTTAGCATACAATAGTATTGCCACATTATTTTTATTTCTACCGATATCAATTCAAATAATGAAAACATATTATCAATAATTGTACAACAATATTCGTAGAAGAAATTGTTTTCTATTTGAATTAAATTCTTAAGCACATTATTCACATTACTTAAATTTTTCTTTGTCTAATGTGAAGACCACATTTTTATGGTGCAAAGTAATGGACCGATCATGACAATTTTCAACAGGTTTCGTTCTTCTATCAAACAAAACATATAAAAAAATTATTTGTTTTACGACATTTTTGGAGGATATTTGTATGGGGGTTAGGTAAAATAATCACGCGATTCAAATGAAACATTTAAGAGATTTATGTGTTGAAAAGCTCAATTCGGGGGTTTTATTTATATGGGGACTTGACCCAAATTTTTTATCATTTTCAAAGGATATTTCTATGACGGCTAGGAGCTAAAAAAGAACAAAATTCTCTTTGTTGCACAATGTTTCACACCAACACATTTTTAAAGGCAAAAAACAATACTTACCCCTTACTAACTTCATCATTGGAATATATCTCAAATTATTTCATAATACAAATATTCTGCCAAAATGGGGACTTTACAGCACAAAAACCCTTGCCTATATAAGACAAAATCCTTTAGACAATTAGTTACAATGTAATCAAGTCAAAATGTTCTGATGATTGCATATAATCTTGTAAGCTATCATCAAGTGAAGTCGGTATTGGTTTCGGTTTCAACAGTACGCGGTTCGTTATTAAACTAGGCTGCGGCATGCAATGTTACGGCCAATTTTATGACTGAGCACTTAATAGAATTGCAGCCAGATGGTCTGCAATTGACACCTTTAGAATAACAAAGATGCTAAGCGAAAGAACTTAATCTCTTTCGATAGAGTATTGATAAGACTTCTAGTAGGTGTCTCAACGGGTCGATTTATGATAGGACACATTTTTGAAATGATTTATGTAGAAGTTTTTTAGATGAGGGAAAGAAAGAATCAGTATTATCTATACGACTGTCTCACTTTACAGGGGGCAGATTACAATGTCTTGGCAGGTGCTATTTTAAAAGTCTAGAGTGCTTGAGTGGCGTTTCGCTGATAAATAATCGAGAAATTTTGCTATGAACATTTTTAGTTTTTTAACTTTTATATTTTAAGTAATCATCCTTCTCTTTAATCCCTTAGTTCCCACAATAAATACTATTAATTATATTCCTTGGAAAAATTTTAAAAATTTTTATTGTCTGGCAACTCTTACACACAAAATCTAAACAGAATATGCCATTTAATTGTTTCTTTAGAATTATGCGGTGAATTTGATTTACAAGCTTTTGTAATACATTTTCATACAATGGATAAGAGGACACATTGCAGAAAAATACATTTATCAATAATAATCTTAAAATGTTCAAAACTGTAATCGTCCTTCAATTTTGTAATTTAAAATCTTAAACCCACATACACATTGAAACATGAACTCATACATATTTGATAACCATATGGGCTAGTTAAAATACACACAAACAAATGTACAAATATATACATTTTTAAATACATATATGTGTATGTGTATGTATGTATGTATGTTATATCTATAAACAGTTTTCTCAGTTCGTTATACTTTGTATTAACTCCTTTTATTCATTCATTGACAAGGACCTTAATACATTTTAGCAATATTAATATTTCTGCTACTTTTGAAAGCATTTTTCTGTTTTTTTTTTTTTCATTTTGACTATTGGTTGTGAAGTCCATTAAATATTATGACTATTGAAAATTGGTTTGAGATTTTCTTGAATTTTTGTGCAAACAAACATAAAAAGTCATGGGCTTGAATTTTTATTGGGCATAATTTTACAATATTTTTGTGTAACAATTTTTCTTTATTATTAAATTTAAAAAAAAAAAAATATGAAGTTTTGATTTTGCTTGATTTAAAATAAAAAATCTTAAATATTGCAAATAAACAATACAAACTGTTTTGTAATTCCTAGTATCAAATTCAATACAACAAAGGAAAAGTATAGAATTTCTAAAGAAAATGTTATCATCATTTATCTAGTTTGACCCTTACAGCTCTATTGAGATTTGAGATCTGACTTGAACTGAACTGAAATGGTTGGCAGTTAACTATGAAATATGATATAATTTTAACTCAATCAATGAAACATTTTCTCAATTGATGGTGGCAATTTACTTACAAGTATAATCTTATACTTATTATGACGGCATTGATTAAGAAGATGAAAATGTATTAAAGCAAAATGCAGAGTTGTGGCAAATTTTTGTAAGCAGTTATGGAAATTGAAAGCAAATAGAAGATTGAGAAAATATTTCTTTTGTTCCTTAGTTGTTGTAAGCTGTTATAAATTTGATGTACTTACGATTTGATTTGGATAATTTCCGCCAAAATGTATTTTCAGAAAAAAACATACTCCACAACTTATGTATTAATAATATTAAAGCGACGAATGCGTTACATAGCAGAAACGAATACAAAACTGTGGGTTTAAGCTTACTAATAAATGTTACATATTTTAGGCTAAAAAGATTCCTACAACAATAGTGGTCCCAATCCACAAATGTTAAAAATCCTTAAATGAAATACGTTACATTAAAAAAATTTATATGAACACATAATAAGACGAAAAATCCTGATCACTTCCGACAGTGGTTACATCTACACTAACGTGCAGTTGTAACCACCTCTTTGGTATTATCGTATTCTAAATCCATAGCTCAGTTATTGAGCTTCTTCACTTGAATATGTTTTACTTATCATATAGCTGCTTTTCATTCAGTGAGAAGATCACATGTAAGATTATATTCGGTTTGATCGAATCTTTAATCATGTCCTATGTAACATAGAAATATACAAAATAAAACAAAGGACACTCTAATTTTTGTGTCCAAGTTTCTAATTGCAATATAGCGGTACACCCAAATATTACTTTTAATACGTTCTGTGATTTTTTTATTTATGGCATGTAATTACCCATAAAAAATAGTAAATTTTGGGTCAAAATCATGATTTCCTTGTTGCTATAGAGCTTAAATTTGGGCGATTGAGTCTCAAAAGAATCATTTTATCAAATGAGAATACAATTATCATCCAATTGCACGACACTTTTAAACTTTCCTTACGCTCAGAAATCTCATATTCATCACTCAATTGGCACATTCTGTAATACACATGTGGTCAATTTAATTAAAGTCAATCCAAAGTTAAATATTTGTTTAATATTGATAAAATATTGATAAATGACAAAACAACAATAATTGAAATTCAACAAAATACCGCTGGACAAATGTACATAGCAAATATCCTGTACAAACACATCTCATTTATTTTATAAATCGAATAGTATTGTACATATTAACAAACAAACTATGGACATACATACATACATATGAATGTTATTGTTATATGTGAAAGATTTAATATTCATAAACTATTTTATTTTATTATCGGGAAGTTAATAATCCTTAAATTCAAATACACTAGAGTATTATTAAATTTTTCATCATACTTATATTTTGGACACTTACTTATAAGAAAATATAAACATTTGATTTGATATTAGAACACATACATATACTCATATCTACATACATACATTCATACATATATAGAAATATTACATATCAGAAGTGGTTACCTGTAGGTATACATGTATATTCATATAAAATCTAATATAAAAATATTTTGACTAACGTATGAGGAAAAAAGTGGCAGCAAAATTTGAATTGTTTTAGTTTGTAAAACATTCGCGAAAATTTTATACTTTAACAGCGCCAATAAACTACATTTTATTTTACAGTTTTATATTTGGATCCATTCGTTGAGCTTTAAACATTTTTACAACCTACATCACATTAGATTGTACGGTGTTTGTGCAAAATCAAAATGTTTGTAACGCACCAAAATAAACACCGGACACCCATCTTTAAGTATACCGTTCTTCAGAATCACTTCTTGTGTCGATTTAACGATGTCCGCCCATCCATCAAACTAAAGCCCGCATTTAGGGTAGGGTATAATATGGTCGGTCTTGACCGACTATAAACAATCTTACTTGTTGATATTCCCAATGATTATATATAAATATGTGGGTAAGATCACAATTTTATACTTATCTTGATGAATCACGTTCTGATTTAACGATGTTCATCTGTCTGTACGGTTCAACTAGAATTGAACTAGAGATGAAAGTGGTATAAAATAGAAACTAGATCCGAAATATTTCCAATAACGGCGTCTCACCTTAACTTTCCTTACAGTTCGAGTGAAAAATAAAAGTAGAATTTTACTAGTTAGATATTGTTTCACTAACGCAGAATCGGCTGTTGAAATTTTAATCCGCATACGTTATGTTTGTATTGTATAGGAACTATATATAGATGAATACGTTTGTATATCCTATAGTTTCTATTAGTATACAAACAGATTAAATAGTTCCCTAAGGTAACATATCAATAGACTTTGACACATATACTTTTAACGCTTGCTTACAGTCAAATTCTGTATTACATAATCATTGTGCACATACCTCCAATTTTATGTCCAAATATATGTTTGTTTTGTATTTACAGCGTTAAACGTACATATACATCTATATACATTTATAATGGATACTTATATAAAATGAGAGAGACCGAGTATTAAAAAGATGTCAGGCACTATTGAAACATATCAGTAACTAATTTTATATACTTACAACCGTCGATAAATGTACATAAAAATAAACTCCTATTCCTATAATCACGTCAAGCATGGGAATACATATTGTGTTTATATTTATACTTCATAATTTTTAATATTGTCGTAAAGACTACGCTGTTAAGTTTATAAATTTAAACTTTTGCTTTTTTATTAGTTTTGTATTTTAAGACTTTTTAAATCAAATTATTTTACAGTTCAAGTTAATTTAAACGAATTAAACTATTTAAAGAAAAAACTTCCAGAAACAGCAGTGGAATACGCTAGTATTATAATAAATTATACGTAATAAATGCATGAAATCATCCTGAATTGAAAGGATTTTATTTTGAAAAGTGACTGAATTAAAATGGACACAATTAATTTCGTATAAGTTCTAACCCAACAAACACAAATTAAAACCTTTAAAATACGATGCCTTTATATTTGAAATTAATATCAATATCTCAATATATCTTGCGAATAAATTTTTGAAATGAAGTTTGTTTTAAATTTGATTCATATATTTTTTACTCTACAACACCATTCGTGGAGAGTATACCAATCAACAAAAAATCCCATTCTCTATAGTTTTTGACACAAATTAATATTTTGTCACAATAGACTTAGTCACTTTTGACTAAGTCTATTGAAACAATTACAAATATACCAGCAGATATGAGGTTTTGTACTCTTAACTCACTTAAATGAGTTTGTAACTTATGTGATAGGTTTCATTCTACTCCGCTCTTTTATTTACCTAGCCCTTGTATTGGCTTGTATGTCCTCTCAAAATGATGGTCAAACATATAAAAACGAAAAAATATCAAATTTTGTACGTATTATTTTTTCTAAGCTTGTAAAATTTGGTCATATTCGGTCCATTACTTCACCTAGTACCCATACAAATAACCTTCGAGAATATGGATCAAACGCCATAAAATGCTTAAATATGGGAGCAAAGTTCGCAATTTTAATGATATATTGGTAAAGTTGAGAACCAAATTTGGCACACAATCAAAATATATTAAAATTTGAGAAATGTATTAAGAAATGAGAATTAAAGTTCAGTGTTTACTGGGAATCTTAAATGTCTTTACGGAATATTCGTACTATTTATGTTTGTTCATTTGTTTGTCCTAAGATTATTTATTTTATTTTGTTTAATTGTTTTCTCATTTAAGTTAATTCATTAAGAAAAGTAATAAATAATTATGACAATATATTAAGTGCTTTACAACCATTCGCTAATAAAATATTAAGAAGGGCAATACTTATGTGTATGTTTCCCCTGAAATACAAACAAATTTATGTTAAGATATACAAATGATTATATGAGTATATTTGAATGTTTGTAAATACGAAATTTATACATTAAACTATTATTTATATATATTAGATGGACAAACATTACAGACCAATTGAAAAAGGAATCTAAATTTTAAACTGTCAGTCCAACCAGAACTTTACCAAGATATCTTTACATCTTATTCACATTTATACACTTATTTTGGAGGGTCATTGCAATGGAGGGGAAATATTGAGCCGATTATAATGAAACAAGAGTAAAAATAAAGAAAACCGTCATACATACTAAATTTCATTAGATTACATACTCATTTAAAGGAGTTATGTGTTAAAAACTTCGTTCCGGGAGGTATATTTGTATGGGGCTAAGTGAAATAACCACGATGATTTTCCACAGGCTTCGTTCTGGTATCGAAGTAATAATAAATCGTTGTTACATTTTATCAAAATATCTATAAATTTACGATCTATAGAAAATAATGAGCGATTTAGAATAAAACCTGTCATATAAGTTAAGATCAATTTCATCAAATTACAATCTCATCTGAGCGATTTATAAGCTTAAAAGTAAAAAAGTTATGCTAAATTGAAAAGTGGCCATTCAACATTTTTATACCCACCATCAAAATATTATGTAGGTATATTGGGATTATAAATAAGGAAGCTATGGAACAAAAAACTGTCATTTTGGGAGCATTTTAGTACATAATATGTCGTAAATATGAAACAGATGAAGGTACAAAGATGAAATTTAAAATAAAATATAATAAAGTAACGAGATGCGAATGGGTGTGACCTGCCATTTCTTAAAATGGAATATGCGCAAATCCTATCTTTTTCTATTTGTTTTATCAATATTATTTAAATGAAATTGTAAAATTAATGAAATTAAAAGACTTGATGCTAGTTAAATATATAATTTATTTTTGAGTATATTTTGTTTTATATAAGAAATTGCATTTAATAAACTCGTTTTTAATTATAATAAAAATTCGCAATGCTCATCTAACTTTTTTCGAAAGTATAAAGTTTTCGACTTCGACAAGTTTTATAAAAATTTTACTATTTAAGGTCGAAAACTTGACATAATTCTCATTAGTTCGAACACGTCAAAAAGTTGGCCCAATAGACCATTTTATTCGTTAACTTTCGAAAACTGCCCCTATTCATACTCAAATACTCTGCAGTATATCAGCAGTATGATAAATCGTTTACTCTTAAATATTCATGTGTGAGGAAGTGAGTGTGTGCAGTTACACATGTATTTAAAATTAACAACAGTTTATTCATATTGTATTACATATAAATAAACATTTAATTACATCTTAACTGTAACTAATTATACCGTATACATGTATACTCTAATGTAATAAATATGTTATTAATATAAAACTTCCTGCCTCTCTCATAATATAAAATACAGAAAAAAAAGAGTGTTGAAAAAATATATTTATTATTATTTATTACAATTGTCATTGTCGCCTACTTATTACTTCATTTTTCTTGGCCCTTTAAGACTCTTCAAACGCCCGTCAGTCATTAAGTCTGTCCGTCTGTCAGTCCGTTCGTTCGTTCGCTCCTTTGTCTATGTATTAATATTAAGATATTTAAGCAGTTTGCATGTTGTTTTATTATATTTTAGTTTTATTTGGCTACTGGGGAAAACTAGGGGAATAATAAATGCTGCATTGTTTTTCTACTCCCACAAAACATGGGACTTAAAAATGTTATTATCCTTAAACGATTTGCTATAATATATAGATGTTTGTGTATGTAAATGTTGAATTGCTTCAAAATTTACTCATTTTCTGTTATATTTTTATAGGGTAGCAACTAATTCTGGGGTAAAATAAATGTAGTCTTTAATTGTTAATGCGAAACAAGCAAGAATGTTATACTTAGTAATGACCGACTATACACCACAGTGCATCACTTAGAAATTGATTTTGAGTATACATTGTGGTGTATGTTACAAACAGTTATATAAACTGATTATACCCTATCCATCTATATCAATGTAGGGTATGAAAAGTACATTTACGTGTAATAGTTTGTGTGTTTGTAAAATACTTAACCTCGTAATGACCACTTGTCATGCTTAAGAGGCTTTTCTAAGCGAAAAAATAAAATCATTATAAACTTCATACGAAAAAATTATCACAATAATAAGAGAAATATAATTTTGATTAAAAGGAATGACTTTCCTAAAATTCTATTAGAACAGCTATAATATAACAAACACAACATTCACCACAACAGCAACAATAACAACAAAATATTTACGATAATGCCTGTTGATTATAGAATGAGATTGTATATGTCATTGTTGGAATTTTATGTCCAATTCATCGTCTATATCTTTATTGTTGTCATCATCTTTATATTCAGTTTGTTCTCATTTTCCATTCTTTGCTTTTCCTCTTTAGATGTTCATTGTTGTTTATTATTGTTTAGTGTTTTATTTTATTCATAAACGGAAATTAAGTATATTTTCATTTGCCATTATATTGTATTTTTATGAATTTTTGTAACTGAAATAAGTATTATTCCCAAGAACTCTTTCAACTTAACTAAAACGGTCTCATAATATTTTAAGATATTACATAATATTTAAGGCAAAACATGTTAATGAACTTTAAATGTAAAGATCAACTGCAACTCTATACTCAATTCTTGTTAAATGCTTTAATTTCATTATCTGAAACATTAATCTTGTGCAAACTCTACAGGTCGCAATTTTGAAACTATCCTCTTGAAATTTGGCACAAATAAATATTTTTGCACTGGGACCAAGCCTATTGAAATTTACCACGAATAATGATCTTAACATATATACCAAGTTTCATTATAATCGGTCCATAATTTCACCTAGCCCCCATACAAATGTCCTTCC
>JACGTJ010041489.1:0-10303 GCA_014858695.1 Chrysomya rufifacies | reverse complement strand
AACTGAACTAGAACTGAACTACAACTGAACTATATATAACTTTTTTTCGATCTGATCCGATTTTCCAACAAAAGCATATCTACATTAAATTGTTAGTTTAATGCAACGGTTGAATTAGAAAGTAGTTTTATTATTTGAAACATTTATTTTTATGCTACTCTTACTATTTTAACATCTCAAAAATGTGGGCTTTGCATATATATTTTTAGATTCTCTGCATAGAAAATATTGTATTTTAACTAGTTTGTTGTATATTTACATAAAGGAAATTTTGGCACATATCCAACATTATTTTATATTGTAAATTTTTGAAATGGTTGAGGTAAATACCATTAAAACTGTTTACGGACACCTATCTCACTTAAATGGCAACGTTAAAAGTAGAAAACTAATATTTATATTTACTATAAAATTTAATGCAAATTTTACAATTTTCATTCAAACCCATTTTTCTGCATTAGTGGTGATATATTTGCACTAGCCCGTTTCCACACTGCAATAAAACAATCATCAACTCTGTGGGTTCTCGTTTAATGCCAGTTAAACATAAACTAAATCGTTCATATAGAGTTTGTATTCATATGCAACTGAAGATGAGCAGGTGTTTTCAGCAAATATTGCCAACGGTTATAGTGCGATAATCTTTGTATTTAAGTGTTGCAAACACATTTACTACCATCAATGTATAAACACTTAGTCACAAATGCAAAGTATATTTACATTTACTTTTAACTATATGTATAAAACTGTTGGCCATTTTGCTATCAATTAAATATTTAATATTATTTCAATAATAGAAAAATGTTTTCTCTTAAGTTTATGGTTTTAAAAATTGGATAATATTAAGGTGACCTTATTAATTTACTAAACATTTCGGTTTAAGTAGTGACAAGAAAAGGCCCCCATAGTGTTATGTTTTCACCACTTTTGTGGTTTGTAGTTGTAAATATAATCTTGTTTTTGAGTCAATATTCTTCACCTAAATAAAAGATAAATTTGTTTCTACAATTACTGGACTTAAAGAATCTGCACTAGACACTTATCCAAAACCAATTGACATTATTTACAAACATAAAGTTCTTAGTCTATGTCACTTGGAAGGATATTAGACTCCAAGCAATCTTCAGATCGACTGAGGAAAGTCGCATTTAAAAGACCTTATGTTCCATTTTTATACCCAGTACCACCATAGGTGGAGAGTGTAAATTAAATTTGGGCGGATGTTTGTAACAGAGGGAAAACAATTTTTAAACAATATACCGTTAATCAACTCAGAAAGTCATTCTTTCGCAAGACAGGTCGCAATTTAGCATAAATTGACCACTATTATTTCCCCTAACCACATGAGTGCAGCCCCTGAAATGTGGTTTTAAACTCATAACTCGATTAAATGATGAACTGCAGCATGTATAACTTTTTATTAGATCTTACGTGGTGAGTTCCATTATAATCGACTCAATATTACACCAAAATGATGATAAAAATAATAACATATTTTGGTAAGGTCGCAATTTTATAGATATTTCGATGAAATTTGATACAGATTATTATTTTGATGGAAGAATGAAAATGGTCTTGATCGGACCTAGATCATATACAAATGTTTTTAACACATTAGTCGCTCAAATGAGTATGTAATTCAATAAAATTTTACATATTTTTAATACATAAATACCTCAAATGAGTATGTACTTCAATCAAATTTGACATGTATATCTTTATTATTGATTCTACATCGTGTTCCAAATTTGTATTTTAATCGGTACATTATTTCGCCTAGCGTCCATACAAAAGTCCCTCTAAATAAGAGTCTAACTGTATAAAATTCTTTAAATTGCCTGTAAGATTCGTTATTTTAAAGATGTCTTGGTAAAGTCCTGAGCAGATTAACACAAATACAAGACCTATAAAAATTAGAAATGAATAACCTATTGTCAAGGTATCTTGTAATCGGGCTTGGCCAACTAAAGCACTTTTTCTTGTTATTTTGAAGCAGTATTTTTTAAAAAGGCCAGGGATGACAACCGCATATGATAAATTGTAGTGAACATACATACTTATAGAGATCTTGTATGATGGTGGGTAATCGAAACGAATTCGCATATCTGTTGAACAAAATACTGAAATTATTTTGCATGTCGATAAATCGACACCTCAAGCAAATCCAGTGCTTGATGTTCCTACTTCTTGATAGCTGCTAATTCAGTTCTATGAGTTAAAGCGTAATCAAGATAAACATAAAACTCTATTGAGATCTATAATATATATGTTCCCTTCTTTCCTATAAGAACCTTACGCTTCTTAGACTTGTAAAATTAATAATCCACTTAGAGGTGAATGTGCAGCAGTTTTCTTTTTTAAAAATGAAATGAAACTGATATGGTTTCTGGCGAATTTTCTGATGATGTGGACATTTGGATTGATTGATAAATTCTTCTACAAATCCAACAAATTTGAATGGATACTTTAGACAATCAATTTGGTGGCAATCAAAGTTTTTGCGTTGACATCCAGAACATCTGATTTTAAGAAACAACTATAGAGTTCAAAGCAAATGCACAATAAAATGTCCATATTATATCTTATTTCTCACTGTGAATTGATGAGTTTAAAGCATAGAAGCTTTAAAATGAAGTTTTAGGGGGGAAGGGATCACATTTGTATAGGGCCTGGGTAAAATAATGAACGGATAATAATCAATTTCAAAAGACTCTATAACTATATAATAGTAATATATGCCAAATTTCATTGCAATATCTCTGGATTTACGTACTTAAACTGAAGAATATTGGGTAACATTTGTATTGGAGCTATACGAAATATATTAAGTTATATTAAAAAACTATTATATATCAAAATTCAGGATTATTATCGGTCCTTGTTTTCAAATTTGTGTCGGTTTAATTTCCCTTAAGTCAGTAACCACGTTTATTTTGCTGCTTTACATGTAGACATGTAACAATAATTTGTTGTTAGCCTGATCGGTCTTTGCAGATCTAAACCATATTCGATGGTTTTCAGACCCAATTTGCTTGAAATAATCAAATAGTCAATGTAATACTAGGACATATGGGTTGTTCTAGTGTTACAAACAGAATGATAAACTTAGTACAAATTGTATCTTTAGCTATGACAATAGTTTTGTATCGAAGGTTTTATATAGTTTTGTAATTTACGCAAAACTAATAAAAATCTGAAGAAATGTTTAAAAATTATGGATATTTTTCTTTTATTGCATATGGTTTCATTCACAGTTTATCTAACATTTTCCTAAACTTACGTTTATACGCTTTTTTAACACAATAAACAAATATTTCATTATAATAGATAGCAAATAAAAGAATAGAAGATATGAATAAATTTACTAGACATATAAATTTTCCTTACTGAAGAGATGGTAGCGTGAAAAATTTTACTATCTACTACATAGTTTAGTAGTTACTGGTACAAGGATTTATTTATGGTTAGTTGGATATTCATAAACATTATTATTGTTGAGGTTATGTACATACAATTTTTCATAAGAATATTTCTTTAACATTCAAATGGCCTTGAGTTGGATCGTATAGTTTATTAGAATACTGTGGTTATATTCCTAACACAAGAATTAAATATTTAAAATCGTTATTCAATTTAAAATTAAATTTTTCTATGTATAACATATCTTTCAATAGTATACCCTATACCAATATAGGTCGAGAGAAGACCATTCGACTGAGAATTTCACAATGACCGTCTGTCTGTCCGTCCATGATAACAATGAAATCAAATTTCTGGTCGCAGTTTGCATGATATATTTGGTACAGAAGCTTCTAATTGCCCACGAAAGGAAGCCATTGAAATTGAGCTAAACCAGTAAACCAGTTTTTCTTAGCCCTCTTAGTAATGTCCTTACAGAAATGGGTTTTTAAGTCCATAAATTTAGTTCTACTGTAATGAAATTTGGTTTTTTTTCAGATTTCAATGTAAGTGTCAAATTTTATTTGAATAGGTCTATTATTTCGCATAGATCCCACTCAAATGTTACACAAATTTGACTTTTAAGATCGTAAATTTATTAAAAATGTGGATACTACAATTTCAGTGATATCTTAATGAAATTTGGCACATATTGCTATCTTTATTTTACCTTGCCCGCATACAAATGTCAACCCAGAATGAGGCTTTAAGCTCATTAATCATTTAAACATGTTTGTAATGTAAGATCTCAATATATGTGCCAGATTTCATTTGAATCGATTTCACTAAGCCTCAATACAAAGTCTAATGAAATTTATCATTATCGAATCATTATTTCATTTAGTCCCTCCAGAAATTGTCCCATAAGTGAGGTTATAAACTCTTAAATCATTTAATATATGACTACGGACAGGCTATAACGATAAAGTCTATTGAAATTGATCTAAGCCATCCCTTAATAGCTAGAAAGAAACATTCAGATTCTGACAGGAAAAATAATAATTCCGCGATATACTGTTTGTAGGGTATAACATGATCTATATTGTCCGACTATAACACTAGTATTTGTTTAAATTTTAATTTGATTATCATCAGTGTTATCATCATTATTATCATGTATAAATCCATGAATACCTGTTTTCTCATCTGGCAAATGACTATTGTTGGAATCTTTCAAAGGGAAGGTAAGACGTATAATGTAGCTCAAGGCATTATTATGCAATTCATAGAAACAAACAGGAATGTTGCACACAGGCATGCAAAATCTAGATGTATAGAAGCGATAAATAACAATGAAATGTTAAAGGATAAATATGCTTTGGCTTCACAAGCTATGAATGAGAACAAAATGAAGTTGTGTGTATTCTCATAAATATGAAAACATAATAATAATTTGATATGTCAGTGAGAATTTAGATAATAATTTTAAATAAAGATGCAAATAGTGATAGATATTCGGTTATATGTTTTCGCGAGAGATAAAGTAAAATTAATATGTATTCAATTTTTTTTACTTTGGGAAATTTGAAAATGAGTTGAAATAATCCCAACAAAATAATATTGATGTTTTGTTTACGAATTACATGAGAATAACTTAATTGAGTATTTCAAAAGCAACACTTAATAGATATTTTGCAGAAGTTCTTTTCATTCAGTTAAAGGCTATGGTCGTGTTATGGTCGTACTATTATGGTATATTACACCAAATGAGTCTATATAAAGAATCCTAGGAGTTTCAGTATTGTTCTGTTGAAAAATAATTTCATTTATATCGTACGATGAATTCTGGAAGAGAGGTTTGTGTGGATGTAATTATCAAATTTGGATCAATTACAATCGATTACAAAACTACAAACCTACCCAGATATTTCAGCGTTTTATTCATTAAAATCACAATTCTGGAGGAACATTTGTATAAGGGCTATAATTAATCAACCAATATTAATGGAATATGATAAATACGTTCAAAATATTACTAAATCTACGTTATGTTCAACTTAATTCGCTTAAAACTCCATTCCAGAAGGGACATTTGTATGGCTGGTAGCTGAAATTGTGAAACTATTATGACCGATATTTCCGATAAATTTTGTTCTGGTATCAAAATAATTTACAAATTTCATTATAATATCTATTAAATTATGAACTCACCTACAAATTTGTGGATTCTTTAACGAAATCCTCATTTGAGAGAAAATTTAAATTATGAACCGATAGAAATGAAATTTTTCATATTATCTATTGTATATAAAATATGTTTGTACTCCAAATTTCATTTAAGTAGATGTATATTTTAGGTTTCAGCCCACATTCTAGGTATGACATTTGTATAGAAAATAGGTGAAGTAATGAACCGATCTTAATAAATTTTAAAGGGTTCCATACCTGTATCAAATTCTATTGAGATATGCTAAAATATGCGACCTGTAATTCGATTGCAGCTTTAAATGAACAAAAGGACGAAGGAGAGGCGAACATCATTAAATCGAATCATGAAGTGATGCTGAATCGAACGTTATACTTTCAGGTGGACTATTGATTGTTATTTTGTTGCCACAAATACATTATATACCATACAACCATCTATTGTGGAGGAGGGTATATAATGACATAAACGTTGTAAAATCATTGCCTCAGCAGATCATTTGTTTTAATTTTTTTGTTGGGAATACAAAAGGAACATAATTAGACTTAAAAGTTCAAAATGTTCCAAATAGCAAATAACATGTATGTATGGAGCATGAGTAATATTAACCACATATATTAAGTATACCACCCATCCTGCAAATTATTTAGCACTTTTGAGCAAAAATTATAATTTCTATTACTTTTGATTAAGGTAAGCAAATTCTATAAAAAAAAGTTAAATATTAATTTCTTTAAGAGCTGGAATTTCTTATTTAACATGTAAGAGGACAAACGTCGGCCAAGCATGACTATAAGATACTCTACTTTACATAAGTATTTATTAAGAATAATCATCAGATTTGGAGTGGTTTTATAAAGAATTCATTTAATTCACATAAATTCAAGAATACTAAGCACCATTTTAAGTTATTCAAACCCAAAGCATTCCTAAATTTTAAGTCTGTTTTTCGGTTGAATTTTATACAATTCTTTTTAGATATTTCATTGTTTAGTAAATACCAAATTAAACGAATTAGGAAAAATTTAAACAATAACTAGAATAGAGGTCTAGCTTCAGTGTTTGGTAAAAACCTCAACCGTTCTGAATTGCACTGCTGGTCTGAGAAGTATATAACTCTTTTCAATTCAGACAAGTTCAAACAAAATTTTGAGACCCCTACCTTTCGTTTACAAGTAGAAATTTAAGGTGTAAAATTCCAGATTAACGACTTGTAATCTCAAATATATATGTTTTCTTCGTTCGTGTAAAAAGCTTAGGTCCTCAAAAATTCTCCAAATTCTATGATGTAGTCAGTTTGGTTTCGGTTTCTTTAATCGGTTATTATTTAAGAAGCGCAGTGGATTAGACTAATATTAATCTAAGATAGTCTGGATTAATATAGACTATTTCCGCTATTGAACTACCCTGATTGCAGACATGTTTCCGCATGCTATGTCCACTTTCATAAGAAGGTGATAGAACTAGTCTAGATATATGATAGCAGCGTTTTCTAACTTTAGCTGGATGTGGAGAAGATGTAAAAAAACCTGTTGTCCAGGAAATTTGTAATCACAAATACTTAGATATTTCAGCAGCTCAATAAAGGAATCCTAAGTACATCCATAAGTTCAAAATTTCTGCATATATAATTTCGTATTTATTTTTTCAGATTTTTAACGATTTCATGAGTTATTGCAGATATTTTTAAATATACCTTTCGACTTTTTAAAACGTCAGTCTGTCTTCTGATTTTTGCAGCTTCTAAAGAAAAACCACACAAATATTTAGATATCTTTTTTATATAATAATTTGTATTTGTATTTAACTTTAGTTAAACATATTGTTGTTTATTTTTCTTTCTCTTTATACAAAACCATCTTATCATTTCAATTTTATATTTCTACAATTGTGGCTGCATTTCAAAGGAATTTCCTATTCCCTTAAGTTTCCAACAACATACTTATGCACAATTTCTATTTTATGTTCTTTCGTTTTCTCGTTGCCACTAGAAAAATTTTATTAAAGAAACGAATAAGATTATATTTGACTTGGTAGAATCTTTGATAATCACCATCAACAGATCCTATATAACGTTAATAATAAAATTGGGCAGAATATGGGCGTCTATTTTCTGTTACTACAAAATCGAAGATATTCTCATAAATGTATTTAGCTACAAGAAATAATGAATAAATATGACATATTTCAATACGACATAATATGGAAGGTGGGCGGAAAAGTGGGAGGGGAAAGTGTCCAAGTTTTTTATACAGAATTTCTAGAATATTTAATGTTTCTTGTCTTTTTGTCGGACTAATTTCACCAAAAATAACTAATAATATTATATTTGATATGGTCGAATCTCTGATGCCCACCATTATGAGATTAAAAATAAAAGCGGACAGAAGCCACGCCCATTTTCTGTTAGTATAAAATCGAATTTATTCCCATAAATGTACTCTAAGTGGATATAATATGGAAGGTGGGCGGAAATGTAGGAGGTATTCAAGTTTTTTTATTATTCATTCAAATTATCATCATTGTACATTCTTCGGTTTCACGTTTATGGCATGTTATCCAATGAAATGTGTCAAAATGATCACCTTTATGTCTATATTTTTTGGTCTATTACTTACCTGTTTACGTTCCCATTTTGCCCTTTTTTAGTATCAAACGAACTTTACAAAAGGGAACTCCTGTGGTACGATCTCTATCAGGCTTTCGACAGACAGACAGACAGACAGACAGATGCTAAATCGGTTTAAAATCTTACTAAGAACTAAAACATATATATACATGTTGTGAACTCGAAAGAATATTTAAACATATTACAAACGAAATGACATACCCATTAAACCCCTCCACTTTTTGAATGTGTGTATAAAAAAAATAGGAAGAACAATTGTTGTTAAGATTGTGTTGTGTAAATGAAGAAATAACAAAAGATTGCCTTACGCAACGTCTGCAGTTTTGCTTGATTATTTGTTTGTTGCATTTACAAAAATATTTGTATATATATTGTAAACCAATACAATATAATAGTAGCCTGTAAATAATGATACTGTGAGATACACGTAAATTTAAATTCAAAATTGTAAGTTTTTGTTTACTTGCATGGAAACTAGTTCACATTGTAAAACCCATCATAACCAGTAGTTTACTGTATTGTCCTGATTTATTTTCTGTTTATGTTTGCATCTGTATCAACATTGTTTCCAGGTTCCAAATTATCAACAAATACTTTGTTCCCTGGAACACGTTTGTTTGGAAGCACAATTAGTCGCATAAGTTGAATTCTGTCAAAAACTAATGCGTACCATATCTCATTACATTCTATTTATCCTTAAGGCATGTATATAAGGGCTTAAGATTTCAAGGCATGAAAGATACTTATATGGGGTCTAGATAAAATTAAGGAATTGATTAGAATCAACCGATCAAAATCAATGGGTACTTTAATATAGCAAATTAAAAATCTGTACTAAATTTCATCAAAATGTCTCCGAAATTCAGGCGTTACCCACATATTTAGTGATTCTAGCGCTATTTGTACATCTATCTTAAGGGAACATTTTCATAAGAGCTATACGAAATAACGAAGAGATTCAAAAGAAGTTTGGCATGTATATTGATACCTTAGGGACTTATATACCAAGTTTCATTACAATACAAACATATTTTGTGTTATATGGACTTAAAACCTCATTTCGGTGGGTGGAGATATTTGTATGGGGGGGTTAGGTAAAATAATGCTCCGATTTCGAACAATTCCAATAGCTTCCGTCTTTAGCTATAAGAGGCTTTAGTACAAAACTTCAAACAATTATCCTGAAAATGGCGACCTGCAGTTCAATTACCACGTTTACATTGGCATGCACAACGTGCGCAACGTTAAGTCAATTCAAGTAGTGCATCTGAGTCGAACGGCATACTTAAAGATGCTTGCTCTGTGATTTACTTGTTCTACCTATGGTGGTATTTCACTTGAAATCACTAAAGTTTTAGTAGCTATAAATCTAATTTGTATAAAATATAATAAAATTTAATATTCCATCCCATAAATATTTCAAACGTACCCGTGACATACCAGATTGACATAATTTAATAAGATTGATTATATTAAACAAATCCTAATAGCTTTTATCAATAAGACCTTTTAGAAACATTTCTTTGTCGAATTTTCATTAAAATTTTTCAAAAAAAATTTTTTTTATATTTTTAAAGAATAAAAATATTGACTCACGCAAACATTAAGATTTAAATAACCTTTACTCTTTTTATATTGAAAGTCCAATGAACCATAAAAAGGCTATAAGAAAAATATAATAATAAAAGTAAAAATAAGAAATTGAAGATAAAAAAATCATTTCTTTCCTACATTTTGTTATTATTAATATTTTCTTGTTTTCACGTGTATCTTATTTTTTTTTTGTAGTTATAATATAAAAATTTCCTATAAACATACAAATGGTACACATTCATAAATTATAATAAAATATATTTCCGTCGGAAATATTATTGTAAGTTTTTTTTATGACATTTTTAATATAACAAACACGTGTTTGTTTGTATTATTTAGGCCAAGTTATGCCAACTTATTCAACATAAACACCTGACTATATGATTAGAAAAATAAGTATCTTTATACATTATGTCATATTCAGCCATTTAAATACATACATACAAATATACATACATACATACATACATACATAC
>JACGTJ010041387.1:0-10727 GCA_014858695.1 Chrysomya rufifacies | reverse complement strand
AAAAAAATTTAATGCAATTTTTAAGGAAAATCTATAAATTGAAAAAAAAATATTAGAGCTGCAAAATTGTTAAACAGAATATTGCATCAAAAGTGATTATGTTCAAGTATGACGACTCCCTCTTAATTTTTACAAAAAAATATTTGTGATTCCAAAAAAAAAATATATTAACAAACAAATAAAAAAATCTTTGTTGCACAGGGACGGGGGAGTGAACGATATATCACTACTCTACTTTTATAAACTCTTAAATTTTGTGTGTTCTCTGTCAATTGCATGTCAAACAAAATGACAAAATTAAATTTAAGTCAAAATTGTGACAAAACACACAAAAACAAATCAAATATGTCATTTCTTCTTTTTTCTCGTTCAAAAAACAAACTGCATAGAAAACCAAAAATATGAAGAAGATACACAAAACAGTAGCAGCAACATTGTCACCATCATTTGAACTGTCACAAAAGTCAGTTTCAATTAAAGCCAGCTACAAAAAAATCTCAACTACAAGACAAAAACGACACCAACGAAAAAAAAAATAGATTTTTAACAAACAGCATGAATGAATGTACCACCAAATATTCAACAACCAACCCGAATACGAACTTTGTCATTTTGCAAAAATATTTTTTTTCTTTATTATTTTGCATTAAATGCACTTTTTCCCTCCGTAAAATTTATTCAAAGGTAAAGAGAATTGTAACTAGTTTCCCTTGAATGTAGCATTTTTACTGCCATATGTGATGATTATTTCAGGTTTCAACTAAAGTTTGGTTGAAATTTACATTCTTTATTTTCAATCCATTTCGTTGCTTTTTGAGTACAAATGGAAAATATGAATTACAAAAACTAACACACAGACGGACTGTTGAACAGTACAAATCTCATCATACTTTGACATGTTTCTTGTCCTGTTTGTTGTTTTAATTGAAACTCAAAGGAAACTTGAATGAATGCACAAGTTGTCAGTCAAGTCAACGGGAACCCATTTATTTATGCAGTCAGTCATGTTGACTGAAATGTTGCTTCATTAAAATTTTTCTTTTCTTTGCAATATTGGCTATTAAATTACATTCGATTTGTGACCGTTCTATGACTTAACCTTTTCAATTATAGCTACACTTGTGTTAAGGATATTGCTAGAGTATTAAAGTTTAGTCCTTTAAACGCTATTTCAGTTTTTGAAATACCATTATTACTGTTTGGCGAATATAGCACTTTACTGTTTGGCGGATATACCAGAGAGATATACATAACGGGATATTTTAGTATCAGTTCAAGTTCAGTTCCAGTTCTAGTTCAGTTCTATTTCAATTCAGTTCAGTTCTAGTTCAGTTCAGTTTAGTTCTAGTTCAGTTCTAGTTCAGTTCTAGTTCAGTTCTAGTTCAGTTCTAGTTAAGTTCTAGTACAGTTCTAGCTCGGTTCTGGTACAGTTCTGTTATTTTTTGTAATCTAATGAATTCAAATATACTTCTTAAAAATTCGAATAAAACAGTTAAGTAAATATGAGTTCCTTCCGTATTTTGTTCAAGACTTTTAAAATTTATTGTCCTACGACAGAATGTGTTTTAACTTAAGAGGCAAACAAAATTTTACATCACATTAAGGACATATACATATACGTATGTGCATGTGTAGATTGTGTTGAAGAGTTGACCATTTGTTCGTTTTGGTTAAAAAGTGGTCGACCAAAGACATAAATGACACCAACAAAAAACAAAAACAACAGACAAGTGGCAACCAAAAATGACAAACTACCAAAAAACACCTTTGGGCATAAGCACCCAACTACTACAATGAGACAAATGTAACAAACCAAAATGACCCCAATTTATCTTGGGGACAAACACATTAAAATACGGTAGCATGCAAATACATAAAATGCAAATTTTTCAGTTTAAGGCAAAAACACCAATAACAAAAAAAATTAAACTTTTTATCACAAACTTTATTTTCTTTAAAAAAAAATTGCTTGAATAAGAAAAAGTAGAAAAAAACATAAATTGTTAAAGACATTTTTCAATTACATTTCTTTCACATTCATCATATTTTACTTTCAGATTTTAGAAAATGAAAAATTGTGTTGATTACATCATAAAATATTGTGCAAATATTCATAAAATGAAAAGAAAATAGAAACAAAAATTGATTTACATATTCAAATCAATTCAATTCATTTTAAGTCGCTATTACAAGAAGGCGTAAACAAATGAACAAACGAATAGTTGAACATTTACAACAATGCACACAAGTGCCATAATGAATTATTCCACAAACATATATAATACAATAATATTTTGAAAATGTCCAACAGAAAATAGTTTTCTCTACATTACTATTGGTAAGTAAAGTAACAATTAAAAAGGAAATCTTAAAAAAAGAAGATATTGAATAGAATTAAATCTTGTAAAAAATACATAAATATCGATAAGTTTGAATGGTAACTAATGATTGTTGCAACGAATGCTGCTGTTTTAGTTCAACCTACATTTAAACAAATCACCAAAAGGTTTTTTTTCTTTTGGAAATGTTTTTGAACATTAACTCAAATGCTACTGTATGTCAGGAATGGAAATTTTATTTTTATATTATAAAGGAGAATTTCATATAGGGATTTAATCAATAAAAAGAGCCAACTTTATATATTTATACTAGGCAATGTTGTAAACATGTTTTTAGTCTAAAATCATTTATCAGAGTTTCTACAATTTAAATAGTGATAGAACGTCCTAAAAAAAGCTAAGCTGCTAGAAAAATAAAGTACTCAAAGACGCTTTTCCTAAAAATATTTTAAATATAAAACATTAATTATCATACACCAAATTTCATTTGTTGATTTTAAACATATGATTTTGATATCTTTTTAAAAATACTAATTTTGGTATTAAAAGTATTGATTAGAAATCAAATCTTCTTTTTTGCAATTTTGGTCATTCCATTATTTTAATAGACCTTAGTTTTCAATAAAGCCATCTAACAAGTTCTTCCGCATCTATGCTCATTTATTTCCAGGCTTTTGTGGCATCTGCTGCATGTATCCTGAATGGCTTAGCGTATATCTCAGAAAAGTAGATATAGCATGGTGAAACATGTCCGCAATCATGGTGAGTCAACGACAGAGATATGTAGAATCGATGGCAGTGATACTATCCATAGAGCGGGTGTCTCATATGGTGCAAATACTCCTCTATATACGACTTGTAATAAGAATCATTTCTGGAGGTGCGGTCAGCAGACCTGATACCAGAATCGATTGCTGTAGTCTAATCCACTGCTCATTTGAAATAATTACTAGTAAGGTCTTCCCAATAGCTTATATAATCTGAAAAGGAACAAATTCTCCAAAACTCAGCAATCCAACGATGAAATTTGCAGTTGTAAACATACAATACAATAAAGTTACAATTTATGTTATAGAATATTTTGTTGCATTTTGAGTTTTAATATCAAGGACTATAGTGGAAGATATACTTAAAAAAATGTAGTAAAAGATACACATTCGCAAAGCAAAAAAAAAAAAAAGCAAAATAGAACAGACAGATATAGATTCAAAAAATCTACATGAAATGTATTTGTATGAGAAATCATATCAAATCATACAAGTCTGTTCTATCTATCTCTCATGTATGGATGGATGAATGGATAACAAAACAATCATTAATCATTTTGGCTTTTGAGTAACAGCAGCGGCAACAGCCACAAAAAAGTCAATTTCTCATAGAAGTATCTACGTAGTTTTTTTGTGTTATTGAGCAAAGTGTATTTGTATTTCTATACAATGTATAGATATATTTACAATATGTACATATCTATTACAGCAGCTATACAACAAATGCGAATGATGTGCTACTGACAAAATTTAAAGAAAAAATTAAACTAAATAAATCGACTACAAAGAAACGCAACAAATCCGATTTTATGGAAGAAATAATATATATATATACATATACTAAAGCTTAAATATATAAAAAAAAGTACATTTGATATGCTCGTATTTGTAACTTGCAGTCTGACAGAGTTTGTTTTGACAATAGAAATCTTTGAAAAAATAGATGAATATAATCATTATAAATGATAATAAACCAAAAATTATACTACTGTCTTTAGAGTGATGAGCAACAATGATAATTTAAAATGCAATAACAACATTGTTGACCATAGTTAATATTCCTTCTGATAATTTCTATTGAATTTGATATAACTTGGATGTAAATACATCCTGGTACACAATCTCTAACAAAAGTATTCTTCAATATTTCTTTAAGCTTTAACAATATTTTCATGAATCTTTAATTAATAGTTATTTAGACTTATTATAGCCACTGTCTTATATCTCTAATTCTTACTAATTACAAAAGAGTCATAATAGTAACCCTTTTTTCTATATCATTTATGATTGTTTCTAGCAGCTACCTTTTTTTTACAAGATATTGTTCTAAACACTAATTAAAACTAATCTGTCTGACAAAATGTGTTTTTGTTTTTTGATGTCAAACTTTTTTTTCAAATAAATGTCACACAAAGTCATTATCATCCCTTCACTCAATTTACGCACATTTCTTAGAGTTCAAAAAAGGACTTTCTCTGAAAAAAAAAAATGATTGAAGACATTTCATTATTGTTTTTAGCAATTTTTCATGTTTCCTATCAATTCTTTAGTTCTGTAATAACCCACTAATAAAAAAGAAGGTGATTTGACACAAAAAGAATATTGTTTAAATACAAAAATATATCTTTTGTTTTCGAAATATTGTATCAACAAATGCCATTATTTGGGATCAAATAATTGAAATGTATTGTAATGAGGTGGGAGTTTGCCTTTAACCCTTTTTATGAAATAGACTCATTAAATAATTTATTGTAACTCTTTAATAGAGGGATTTTTATTATGAAGTGGAAAAATGTAATAATTTTATGTTGTTTGTTGCAATATGGAATATCGTTTTGTTTAAAACGTTAACAGAAATATAATTAATGCATTTAGATTCCATAAGCTACATCATATTGCATATCTTGCAGCTGGATTATGTTAGTTGAATGAAATTTTATTTGAATTATTGATATTTTTCCAGCTATGTATATTTCCTTTACATGGAAAATTTCGGATTGCTAATTCCGTTAGATATGGTCAGGATGAGTTCCCTATTGAAATGATCAAGCTTTTAAGTACTTCCGATCTATGAGAAAGTATTTCCCGGGCATTGGCTATTAAAGCATCCTCTGATTAGCTACCTATAGTTGAAAGGCACCGCTGTCATGTATCCTGACTGATTTTATGTCTATGGAAAGTAGCAATAGCATGCTGAAACATGTTTATAATCATGTTAACCGCAGAGATATTTAAAATCATTGACGGATGAACTATCCATGGAGATCTTGTTCCATTAGGATCAAATGACTTGCTATATGTTGTAGTATAATTCACTGCTAATCTTAAATAATTATTGATTAATGAAACAAATAATCTGGACTTATTCATAATAAAATTATTTGTTTTCGGATTCTGACAACTTTAGGTTTCACATAGGACAGCAGTTTAGTTGTGTTACTAATAAAAAGTTAAAAGGTGGAGTAAAAATCGTGTAGAAAAACGGTCTTGGCAAGAATTTACCTATTTTAGAATTGGGAAGAGTACCTGGCAGATATTTTTTCAATAAATTATGCAAAAATTTTACTAATTCAACGTCATTCAGTCCGCACACTTTACGGGTGATCTTTTTTGCAAAAGGGCTATCAAATTTACCATATATCTCGGTGATTTTTTCGACATTCACAACGAAAAAGTAATGAAACTCTTAATATCATTATTTGAAAATCTTAATATCTAAATTTCCATTTTGTAGCCTTTCTTGTTCATTAATAATCGGTGATAAAAAATTTCATTGCATTAAGTCAAAGAAATATACAACCATTTTCCACTCTCGTTCAAAAAGGAATTAAGACTTGGCAACTCACTCTTTGAATACAATGTAGAAAAACAGCTAAGAAGTACATAAAACAACACTTGAACTAAGCAATTTTAAACAGTTGGTCACTTATTTTGGAAGACCATTTGAATGATTACTAGGGGAAATAATTTATCTTAATTTTTTTATATATTTTACCATCATTTTGGAAGGACATTGAAATAATGAACCGATTAGTATGAAACTTATTAAGATAAATGCAAAACTTATACATGGTGTATTTATTTAAATTACGTACTCATTTAAGCCAGTTATGTGTTCAAAACTCCATTCCGGGAGTATATAATGGACCTATGATATCCAATTTCTATAGATGGTTTTTGTGTTCTTGTATCAAATATCAAAAGGATAAATTTAAAATTGCTACCTATAGGGCTAATATCGACTCAGAAAGTGCTTCTGTGTATAAAAGTTGGTCGTCCAGATTTTTTTCTCTATGTTACATTAGCACAAACGTATTATACCCTCTCCAGCTATGTTAGTATGTGGTATAAAAAACCATATCCCAAAATAGACACCAATTCGTATGATAAAATTTTACAGGTTAAAATGTTTTATCTCATTATGAGATTTTTCGTGAAAATACTTGACACATAAATCTAAATTTTAGTCTGCAAACAAATTGTTGTTATAGAAAGTTAAACTATATTTTATTAAATATTACTTCAGTCAAACTATGTGTAGGTATTCCAAATTGATTTGAGATAATTAATGTTAAATTTATAACCGAAATGTTTATTTTAATGGTGTCATTTCAATTTTTATTCACTATTTCATTTCCAATTACATTTTTTTTTATATTTTTTTAGTTATGTAGTTATTTTACACAAAGTTTTTGCAAAAACAACGACCAATCAACTAAACAAAACCAAACCAAACCAGCACCTTAATTATAACAAATAATGGTACTTCATTGGTGCTGGTTGGTGCAGCAGTTTATTTTATGTATAAATAGTTTGCAATTAATTCAATTTAAGAACTCAACAATAAATCAAGCTAAGAAACCGTTTATTAAATTAAACTCTTGCGTGTTTTAAACCGTCAAAAACGTAACATGTAATTTTATGCCATTTACTTGAACAATTTGAATTTCAAATTTAAATACACGTAAACGCTTTAAAATTGTGTGGCATAAATTCATTTAACATTAAATTATACAATTACAATATTTTTTCTATATTATTAAGAAGAAAAAAAACTAGAAATGGAAATTACAAATAATTGAGTTTAATTTAGAAAAAAAAAACGAAATCCGCAAACTAGTAAAAACTAGATTGAAATTAAGTGAGTTAGTAGTTAACCTTCTAAACTAAGTTTCTGTTTCTTTCTTCTGACTTAGAAGTTCTAATGCATAAAAATATGTATTATCAAAGCGGAAGCTATTTAATTTTATAAGTAATTTCTTTAATAAATCCATTTAAATTGAAAAACTTTAAAATCCTCATTTGCCCTTATTGTCCTTATCTACTTTGTTTGAGTTTAAGTCCTTCGGAAAACTTACAAATAATGTTGGGGTTTGTGAAAGTGTTTTTCTATAATTTTAATTTTTTCCTCCACAACTTTATGGTTTCAATTTTTCATAGAAGTATTGAAAGCCAAAGAAAAATCCTTATATTATCATTTAAGCCAGGATATACATGAAATGAAAACAAATACAAAACTTCATAATTTTGTTTTTGCTACTCTAGTTGTTCTTTTTGTTGTTGGCTTTTATCCAATCATTTTCTATAGATTTTTTTTTTTTTTGAGCCACAATGAAGAATGTAAATGCTGTCAGTTTGAAATGACGCTTTCAAATAAAATTTTTATACAAATCCATCAGGGATGGATGGAAACTGTCAATCAAAATCAAGGGAAACTTTCTTTTTGCTTATTTTTTATAATTCAAAAATTTACATTTTATATAAAAACAGGATGAAAATGTAAATGTATGTGTATATTGAATCTTACATACACATGCACCATTGAAATACGTACATTCGTAGCGCGAAAATGTTTATTTGAAGAGTTTGTTTGCATAAATTTTGGTTTATTTTACTCTGGGTGTTTGAAATGGATAAAAAGTTTACTGATTTATTTAAATTTAATACAAAATGGCAGCTAAATATAGATATTGAATATTATGATAAAATGAAGTATGTAAGTATGATAGAAATTTGTTTAAATTTAATAAAGCCAATTTAATTGTTCGTTAAATATTATTAAAGGTTTGCGATCACAAATACTTTAGCTAGATATATTTGGAAGAATCCATTAAATCCAAAATCTCTTCATATTAGTGTAGAACAATGGTTCCAAACATAACACTGAATAAGAAATGAAATAGGACTAGAACTGGAACTAAACTGGAATTGTACTAGAACTAAACTAGAACTGAACTAGAACTAATCTAGGTAAAGTTATAACTGTAGTAGTTTATATGACGTTAATAAATCTGTCAACTTATAAAAAAAAGTTAGTGTTATTGTTTACATTTTTACTTGAGTAATCTCTCTTTGGCAATAACCACAAATGAATCTTAATAACCATGTTTAATGAAAATATTTTACATTAAAGTTTTATTCGTGTAATTTGTAAGATCCTTTCTTTTAAATGGCTTTTACATTTCACTTTATTGATGACTTAAAATTGATTTATTAGAAAATTAAGTGCGACTATTTATCAGACACCGATGGTTGCTAGCATTTCTATAGCATTTAATTTTACATACAAAATTAACAAAATACCTGCGAAGCAATCGTCTGACTGAAGATTTAAACTTTGAAAAACCGATCGTATAGCATAAAAATTGTGTTTTTTTTTTAACTGCAATTAATCGGTATATTTTTATTATTTCTTTTTGTAAATGTTGTTATTGTTGGTGTAGTCAAAAATGACATTCGTTGCGCTTTATTTAAAAGCATTCAGCGATGTCTTAGCACATCATCGTTTTCAATGTTGTCATCATCAGCATTTTCGTTTTTGTCTTTGTACATACATCTTGTTTTCATCATCGTCATCTTTATCATCCGCATATCAACATTAACATTTAGCATGCAATATGGGAGCAGCATCAGAAATGGAATCATTTTATGCATTTTTCAAATCAAAATAGATCAGTTGTTTGAAGAAATGATATTTAAAAAGTAAAAATCTTAAAAACTTTTATAGAAAATATAATTTCACTGATTTACCCAACAAAAACAGAGCAACCAAGGAAATCAATAAGATCCCAAACTCCGTCAATTCACAATTTTACATGGGATTGTCATCGAAGAATGTTCTTCTTTTTTAATGTGAATCACAGAGTAGAATTTCATGCTTGTTTGCGGTTATCAGTGATTTCAGTAGAATGCATATTATATCGTCACTGATATTTAAGAGAACATTAACTTAGGCCATAGTCCTTGGGCCGGTTTGTGTAGTCTTGAGAAAAATAGTTGAATGTTTCATTATTCTACTATTATACATTATTAGCAGCTTCCAAATTATCTTCTAATTTTTCAATTCTTAAATATTATAAAATAAAACAGAAAATTTTTGAAATAAATTTTTGTGAAGTTTTAAATTTTTTAAAAAGTCATAAAAAGTTTAAAAAGGATATCTTAGAAGTAATGAAAAAATACTTCATTAATCACTTTCATAAATGTTCCAAATTGGTATAATTCCAACTGGTCCTATATTTTAGCTTTAAATATTCACTTCTGGAGGAATATTGATGTATTTTCACTTAATTGCAATATTCGACATAGCCTCCATACAAATGTCTGCCCTTATGTCAAGAGGAAGGGTGTCATATAATCGACTACAGCACTTTTAATTGTTTCTATCAAACACATAATTCTTTCTCATAATGATCAACATGCTCCACAAAAGAAGTTGTATTTAAGTTAAACTTAATAATGTTGTTTTAAGCACGAATTTTTAAAGTTGTAAAAAAGCAATTAAATCGACATGTTTGAATCGTCCTGCCAACATGTTGTCAATTTTAAATGTGCGTTTAGTCAGAATTACATTTTTTTTGAGGCCCTGTTTCCTTTCAATTTGTTTAAATTGAATTTTGAAGACTCATCAAACAACCTTTACTTATACATTCATATATTTTGTGTAATAAATACATTTAACAGTAAAAGCATTCGTGATATTCAAAATAGCTGAATAGTTTGAAATTATTTCTTAATAGTTTGAGAATTATAAGTTGTCACATTAAAAGCGAAAAGAAATGTAACATTTTGTATTTCAGGTTTTACTAATAAATTGAAGTTATAATTAGTCTTTACGGTAATAAAAAAAATCTTTGAAATAGATCATAAAATTAACATCGATTTTAGAAACTAATACAAATTGTCATCGTAAATTATATTTTATTTATGGCTATTTTTTAATTATTTAGTTTTATGATCTTTTGTAGAGAAAGAGTTGGTTTATTAAAGTCGTTAATATCTAGAGATTTAAAAAATTTATAGATTTTTAGTTGTTACAGATTCCCCTTTTTCCCATATTATGTATGTAAGTAGTTTTGTGGCATTTTTATGAAGTCATAATGATATTTAAATTCATTAATTAATCTTAAAATAAATCCTAGTTTCTTAGTTAGGGTAATAAATTTGATAGCTATCAATTCTAAACAGACAAATTAAAACTATTTAAAATTCGAATGTATTCACAGTTTTTAAACTATAAAAAGAAAATTGTATGAAAATTTTCAAGAAGAAACTTTATGAAATATGTAGAAAAAGAAAATTTTATAAAAATTTTCTATAAAAAAAAATTTATAAAAATTTT
>JACGTJ010041198.1:0-13413 GCA_014858695.1 Chrysomya rufifacies | reverse complement strand
TCTAGTTCAGTTCTAGTTTAGTTCTAGTTTAGATTAAGACCATTTCATTTATTTTTGATTATTTTTTAATTTGAAAACATTTCCAACAGCAAATAACTTAATTGTTTTTATATTATTTTAATAAACTGTTACGTTTTTTTTGTGAACTTTCATTTTAATTACCTTAACCAAATAAAATTTAAACAATGTACAATTATGTTTCTTGTCTGATTTAACATGTGTTTACACAGCCAATAAAAACAGCCAAACCACCCGTAATAAACACCTGAAGTTAATAATTTTTCACGAGAAATTATAATAAATACAATTTTTTTGAAAAACAAAAAATTATTAAAAATTATAAACAGCCTGTTAAAAGCAACTAAAACACATGTGTGCTATTTTATTAGCAACAAAGATTGCCATAAAGCAACAAACCACAACAGCAACAACGGAAAAAAGAATATACAAAAATAACTAAATTTATTAAATCTATTTTATTGCAGGTCATATAATAAACTGAATATTAATAGAAAAGCAAATATTTGTAAATTAAAAGGAAATGAGCAAAACAAAATAAAAGGAATGCAATCAATTTTGATTTTTTTTTAATTAAACAACAAAGAAATAAATTAATGAATTAATTAAAAATTAGCTCAATACAACTAGAAAAAAAAATAAAGCACAAATACTTAATAACAAATTACAGTAAAACTAAAAAATAAAATATATTTTCAGAACATTTCTCAAAAATAAATTTGTTTATTGTTAAAGTAACAATTTAAATGTTTAACAATTTAAAACAATTAAAAAGTAATAAAAAACCGGAAGTTGCATATAAATTATTCGTTAATACTGAGTTCGATCATTAATATTTTAACAAAATATTAATTAAGTGTAATGTAAATAATTGAAACTATTTGGGTGGAAAATAATAAAAGAAATTAATTTTATACAAATGAAAGCTAATTAAGTATAAATTGTTATTGCAAATTGAACACTATAGCTAGTTCGTTTGCAAAAGTCTTACAAATAAAATAAAAATTTGCGTACTTGTGTCATTTGAAGATAATGAATTAGAAAAATATTTATAAAATTGTGTGTGTGTTTTTTTTATATCTTAATGTAACTCTGTTGCTCTAAATTGTATGCTGTTGGTGTTTGTTTTACAAAAACCCCCAATAAAAATGAAGATGAAAAATATGCTTTTTAAAAGAGGTAAGTTTTAAGAGAAAACAATTATATTTATATAAATTCCGAATATGTTCTTTTTTTAGAAATGAGGGAGTTTTTGTGTAGTGTTTTTAAACAAGAATAACTTTTAAAAGATAAGTTCGTTCGTTAAGCAAGAATTATGTCGGAAAAAAGAAAGTTTTTGTTTTACTTAGATGAAACTTGGTATCCAGTATCAAATCAAAATGTATCCAGAGAAAACTTCGATTGCCATGTTAACTCATTACATGCTGAAGCTGATATAATGTCTCTGATTTATTTACATATTAGATAAATTACTCATTATTTTAACAGAGTTTTTGGTAGCAAGTACTTACATTTGTGTTTACAAAGAGGCTGTTGGGGAACTTAAAAAATTGTTAAATTAGCCTTTTAACAACTTTTTGAAATTTGAATGTTTAGTTAGTAATTTGATAAAGTGTTTATAATTCATTAGTTAGTTCGAAATTCATGTTTATATCTTTGCATTTTAAGCTCTTCTAGTAAAACCTTGATGAGTTAACTAAATATTCTTCAGTACCTATCCAAAAAGAAAGCAATTAAAACAAAAATCATATTTATATGAAATTCCTGACATATAACTGAATGTCAGAGGAATATAGCCAAATTACCGAGAAATTCTTAAATAATTCCTTACTATCTTTTCATTTTTTATTTCGTTTTAGATAATATAATAGAAAAGAAAAAATCAAACGCTATATTACCTAGAGCGCAAACCAATTAATTCAGTATTCACACCGACAATTTGAAATATAACTACTTGCCATTACCATTTTTTTGCTAGGTATGCATTTTAATTTTGAATCTAATGGAAAGTGAGGCAATTATTCTTTAATTGATATCTTATGCAATAAGATATCATGCTATTTTTGTTATAAAACTATTTTACCGATTTTCAATACCGAAGTGCTCTAACAGAAGGACTGACAGACAGACACAACTTACTCAACCCACTATATATGTACCAAGAAGTGTGGTATCATAGGGAAATTTTACAATATATATTACATATAAAATGAAAAACGGAATCATATTTGATGATGGGTTTTAACATTATAATATAAAATTTGCAAATAAATTGTGTGATTAATTACAATTCAATATAATTTTTTTTTGTAAAAATTATGAGAAGAAGTATTTCAAACAGTTGGTATAAGTTTCCATGACAATTTACACTAAAGCAATTTTATGCCCTTTATTATCCATATTTTATTCTAAAATTATGCCTAAATCTTTTTCAAATTTTATTCAGATATAATTTGTAGTAAAATACAATGTATTTTAAGTTACAAATTTAACTGCAATACTAACACATTCAAAGTAATTGTGTAAAGTAATTAAAGAATGTGTTCTGCGAAGGATAAAAAATAACAATTTGAAATTTATAGTATAATAAATAGAAAATATTTCATCAAAACGTTGTCAGATAATAAAATATCAAATATTAGAAACTGCTGGGTAAAAACATTGTTGGCACATATACTCAAATATCTGTTTTTAAGATTTTGTTACCATCCCAGTGAAAAAAATATGTTGCGTAATTTGTATTAATTAAAATAACTAAAATAACTTCAAAAATTTTTAATCTTATTAACACTATCGAATAGAAACAATTCAGAAGTGTATATGTAAGTTAATTGGCTGTAGTTTTGAAGACTTCAACGCCAGCACAAGCAAAAATAAATCTAAGCTCTTGAAAAATAGTCTTCAACAGATTTTATTAGTGTATCTATTAACAATAAATTCCCTCTTGAGAATTTCCAATAAAATAAACATTTATGCAGATAACTCACTTCATATTGTTCATAATTCAATGATATTTCGAACATATGACTTCCTGATGGTTCTTATTATAAGTGACAAATATTATCATCGAATTGTTTCATTTTTTTCGAATAGCCGCTATACAAATGTCATTGGAATTTGAGAACATAACTAGCTTAAATAATCGTATTATTTATGGTAATTATGTAAATATAACTCTTTCTATAGATGACAACTTTTATGAAAAATAACAATCCAATCCATTTATTATTTCACTTAGCCCCATACAAATGTTCTACCCTAATAAGAACATAACCGAACAAAATGTAAGAATATCCTACTCAAACATTCTTTGTAATTTTATAGATATTATGGTAAAATTTGATACATGTCATTATTTGAGAATAAGAGTGTAGCCTGTATAAAATTCGTTCATTATTTCACCTAGCCCCATTAAATTATGTAGTGTGTCATTGACGGACTAAGGACTCTCTTACCTGATCTTGCGGAAAAATTTTAAATTTGAAGTTTTTTTGGTTTCTAATTCAATAATAACTGAAAATAAATGAGAACTATTTGCAAATTAACATTTACGAGCATATTCAAATTGTCAATTAAGGGCCATTGGTTCGAAAACAAGCAAACTTTTTTACTGTTGTTGTTTAATTCTATTTTGCGAATACTAAAACATTTAGAATGTTAGTGAATGGGAATAGTTTAAAGTAGTGTTGACAACAAAAACATATATAAATTTAAACATTTTGAATGATATCCAGTTATGTTTGAGGAACACTGAAAAACTTAAATTTTTAATAAGAGGCTATTTTGCTTTAAAACAATAAATTGTGGATATATTTGGATTACTATTTTTCTTTAACCCAACGAAACACGATTTCAAGCAAATAATTAAGTCTTCCATAAAAATATATTGAATTTGAATAAATAAATTTTATTGTAGTAATAACAATTGTAAAGTTTAAATTTTAACAAACGAAATAATTTTATATATAAAAGATAATAAAAGATCTCATAATACCATTTATACATCTTTTTTAGAAGATAAAAAATCTGTTAAACTATAAAATTTTATACTTTGCATTTTAAAACTATTTGTCACTCTAACGTATTTCAAAATGTAAAATATATATAAAATCATATTATATTATTCTTAAGTTGATTCTGTTGTAAATCTTAAAAAAAAATTCCTTAAATATAAAAAAAGATTTATCCTTATTAAAACGAACACTTTTTGACATCTATACACATAAATAAATGATAAATGTAAATTTAATATCATCTTTACATAAAACAGATATCATAAGATAGACATCAACATCATGTAACACAATACAGAAATATTCATCAAACATTAACCTTTGCCATACAATAGTTGTCGTATTATAAATATTTATTATGATTTATTTAATATAAATCATACGCAGTAAATTTTAAATACTAACAAAATAACAGTAATGTCATAAACTTTTTAATATAACAAACAATTCTTGCAAATACAAGTAAGAAAACTATATTCGGCTATAACGAATCTTATATACCCTTCATTTAAGTTGACTAATACAGAAAAAAAAATCTTCCAAAAATCATATATTCTATAAGAACTTTGCGAATACAAAGCAAAGCTTTACACGCATGTGGTGGGTCTGTTTGTGTGGCTTTTATTAGGTAAACAAAAACAATGATTTCAATAATTCCAAAAATTTAAATTAAATAAAAATGCATGCTATCGATTTATAGGAAAAATACGATCTTTTGGAATATGGCTTTCAAATATGCGATAAGAAATCACCTATTTCAATCTCCGTTCTAAATGGTGGCATATGGTAAAATGTTAGACCAAAAAATTCTTAAAAAATAAATAAAATTTTAAGCGAAACAAAGTCACTTTCTTTTATAGCGGCTTCACAAATTCAAAGCAAAGATTTGGGGGTAATGTGGTGTGTTTGTTTGTGTAGATTTTATTAGCAAAACAAAAAAAAAACGATTATAAATAAAATTTAATAGCTTCTTGAAGATAACTGGACTTTTAGTTAACCGATTTCACAAATTCAGAAAAGCAAAATTAGGAAAAAGATTAACACTATCGAAGGTCCGTTGAACATATAGAAATAGTTTATTTATGAATGTATTCTGCAGAATTTAAATACCTAAATTCTCGCGATCCTTAGGAATGATGTATAAGGAAAACTTTATGATCGAGGACCTTAATCGAGACAATTTTTTGAACCCATGATACGGAATATATATACTTAATGAAATTACAGACGAAAAATATACAAATTTCAAATGGAATGACAAACTTATACCTTTCCTATCACTATAAGTGAAGGGTATAAAAAATTTGTAACTCATTTAAATGCAGACAAAGAGTAAAATGCGAAAATAATATAACAAAAGAATAATTTTACTTTATAAAAAATCAAAGTCAACAAGTATTTTAAACAATTTTTTTTTATACAGACATACAACGTATACATATGTACATATATTAGAAATATGACAAAAACACAATGCCCTTATAAACATATGTTATATATGTACATATTACTTTTTTTTAATATAAAAACATTTGTATACACATGTAAATCCTTATGGAAAATATAATTTTTGTTAGAAAAAAAAGAAACAGTATTTGTTACTTTTGTTATTGACATGCAACATATAACGAATGTATGAGAATGAATGAAATCAAAGTGAAATATTAAATGACATTTTTGTCACAAAACTCAAACATATTTACATACATGCGTAATTGTAAAAATGTTAATCGACAGTAACGAGAAACAAGTATAAACTAATGTCAACGTCTAACTACAATTTATGCATACAAAATGTGTTTTTAATATTATGTGTTCTTTTTCTCTCTCTCGCTCTTGTTAAAATAACAGTTGTTTTTTTTTTTCAACAATGTAAATAATGTATTTCCGTTGTTATGAGTATGATATTGTAAGCATTTAGATTTGAATGTGATATATAATTTTTGAATGATTTATAATGTGATATGGAGCTTTAATGAAACTTTATTGTTTGTGTTAAGATAATTAAACAAACTGCTTTTCTTAAAGATTTCATAAGTTTAAGATAACTTTATATTATATGTTTCGAAAGTATATTTTGCAAAACTAATTATCACTAAGTCTGTCTATTTTATTGCTTCTCAAAAATTTTTTGGTCAACAATCCGTTTAAGCATTAAAAATGCTATCGGGAAATGTGTATGCAAGTTCTCTTCGTTCTACTAAGGAGCATAGAGCTTCAACAAATCTTCGCCATAGAATTAGTTTGTTTTGTTTTTGTTTCAGTTTCAATGATCGTTAATTTTTAAGATGAACAGTAGATTGTAGAATTGTTATAACATGTTTATATAGCAAGACAGACACCCGCTTGAGTTTTCTACATAATATCTCTGCCATTGACTCATTATGATTGTAGATAGGTTTGAGTATGCTCTTTTTACATCCCTGAGGGGATGACGGCTGGCTATGCAGCGAATGATGCAAAAGCTATTGAAAATACTTGATCAGGGATAAGTAGCTGTTAGATGCATGAGCAGTTCAGTACAGGAATTGACCTCAATTAAAGGCTCTATTTCCTAACAAAAGGAACATTTTAAATTATTATGTTAATTCTAAAGAAATTTATATTTGAAATTTGTATTATTATTTACTTATTACTTAAGTTTTAACCCTGGACGGAAGTCCAGGATAATTTTGAATTTCCAAGAAATTTAGTTTCGAGCCGATTATGGGAAAATAATGGAAAACCTATTTTTGGATAGGAATACGGAATTTTGATAAAAAACTTTATAATTTTTTCATATAAAAATCGAATTTTGGTAAGAAATTATAGAGAAATTAGGAAATTTTTTTATTTTTTTTTTAAAGTTAAATTTTGTTTAATCTACACTGAGAGAAAACCGAGAATGCAAAATTGATAGAACAGTTTTGATCACTTTGAAAATTTAAATGTTTTTGTTATTTAACACGCCTGTTGTCAATTTGTAAACATTTTTTTGAAATCTACAATATATGAATTTGTCAAAACCGGTTTATTCCAAAACTATCTTATAGGCTCACACTGAAGTCAATAATATTGACTCCCGATGAACTTTTCGTACAATTATTTTCCCAAATTTGAGAACTTATCGATAATAGATTTAGAGTCATTACATTTGTTGATTTCAGGATATAATAATCTTCAGAATAATGTAAAAGTAAACAGGGAATTTATGATAATAATATATTTCTAATAAAAATCTGATTCATGTGACAAATGTTTATGAATCATTTATTCTACTTAATCTTTGAGTTGGGTTTTCAACAGATATTTGAACGGATGAAAAACATACAAACATACTAACAAATTGACTAGTTACTCTGAATCCTACGAGAAATTTATATTTCAAAGTATTAGTGAATAGATTTATCATATACAAAAAATAGTGTCATATCACTACTTAATAGAATGACGAAAGTTGATCAAACGAAACAAGAAAAAAATGGATTTTTCTTATGCGTAGTCTAAATTTTCGTATAATTTACATAGAAATCATCTTAATGAGGCTATCTGTTTGATCATTATTATCTTTTTGATCATCACTATAATATTCCCGATATTTTCTTGCTTAAATTTTGCTAATATTAAATTTTATATAAATTTTTTATTTCTTTTTAGATATTTTAAATGTAATCATTTCAATTTATATTATTTTATACAACATTTCTAAAATGTTAGGGACAATGATGTTTTAAATCAGTTCCGAAAATAGTATGATAATGTATATTTTATATATACATCTAGTAATTCTAACAAAAACATCATACATTTAAATGAACATAAAAACATTACATTGTTTTTCGTTCTTATATAAACTTGAGTATGGGAAAGTAAATATATATGTATGCTTATCAAATAACGTTTAGAATAACATGTCATATATATTTTTTTATTATTATTTCTTTTTCATTTTACTCTCTACATACATATATAAATATAAACTTTAGCAGTGTTGTCAATGTTAAAAATTCCAAATTAAATAAATTTTAACACAATTCATCTATCATAATTTGTATCTACTTTAGGTTTTTTTAAGTTAAACTTGCTAAAAGTTAAGACACTTTTATTTGAGTATAGATTTAGATTGTTCTTAGCAAAAAACAAAAAGCTGTTGATAAATCTCAGAACATTCATTCAAAGAACTGCATTCGTGCATTGAAATCATAAAAATATCATCTGTCAAAATATTGTATACTAAGGGTAAATTGACGATCCACTACGGTTTTAATCATTCCAGTTGTTCTGGATTATAAGTGTGATAGCAATCATTGAAAATATTTTAGTATTTGAAAAATTTCGGTGTCGATTTAATACCGAGGATATTTCAAACCATTTAATTATGTGCTTAAATTGAAATCAATATCATTTTCAATTTGACAACAATTCAGTTTTGAATTTTTTTATCAAGCGTTGTATAGCGAATTTTTTTTTGGTTGGGTGTAGTCTACTTTCTTGTCAATTGGTTCATTCGCATACGCCTGGTCTCACAGTGATCTTTATGGATATTAAATCATAAGCCTTATATCTGAACAATTACCGGTCAACGAAACTGCAATAAATATTAACCAAACTTATTATTGGAGAAGATTTGTTAAGAACTTAGGTCCACAAAGAAAATTTCAGGAGAGTTTTTAAAATCTTTTTCCTTTAGAATATTTTTTGAAAACAGTTTTTTTTATTGATTTTTAGAATTTCTTTTTTAAGATAATATTTCTTTAATTCTCAGATTTTGTTTCCTTAGGAAATCTATTTCACATTGTTTAGTACTTCAAGTGTAATTCTACCGAATATAATTTTTGTTAGATTTTATTTAAAGAGAAACTGAATAGTATTTCCTCTTAACAAAACTAAAAAGTCTATAAAAAAAATAAATATCACTTTCACAAACAACTGATTTCTTGAAAAATACAAAAAGATTTCCCGGTTCTACGGGATACAATGTACCGCTATACAAAAATACAGAAATTCCCAACAAAAACAATAAATATAAATTCTAACAACTCGTCCATTTACAATAATAAACAAAAACCATGTAAGAGAAAAATAAAATTTTACAATCGTAGCTCCGGTGGAGCGATTTGCGATCTTGTCTGCCAAAAAGTCAGACCAACGAACTTAGCTGCGGCTACATAAAATCTAATCATGTTAGGTTCTTAGTCTTAGACTATTTTATCATGATCCCATCAAAAAACGGAATTTTAAAGATATTTACTATATGCCAAGGAAACAATCTATATAAATCGATTTTTGGCATTGGTTTACATATTTAATTTTTTTAAGAAAGGAATATATCGAAGTATAAAAGCACTAACAACAATTCCAAAAACCGCTGAGTTAACAACACTGTATATAATGTAAAGAACTCATACTTTCTTATATATATAAAAAAAAGATAATGTAAAATGATATGAAAAAAAATCTCATCATTTATTATGATTGCCAAAGTAAATGAAAAATATAAAATATGTACAAACCAACAAATTTAGAATGAGTAAAGTAAAAGAAAAAACATTATTTATATTTTGATTTTCATAACAAGAAAATAAAAGAAATGAACTCAAAATTGTTAAATAAGGTGCAAAATAAACTGATAAGATATTTGTTCTCCTTTCAAACGGTTAAGGTTAAAATCAATATTATTATACCCTCTACCACCAAAGGTATATTAAAAAGTGGGTATATTAAGTTCGTCATTCCGTTTGTAACCCCAAGAAAGATTTATCTAAGAACATACATTCTATATATATATGTTCTTGATCTACATCGAACTCTGAGTCGATTTAACGATGTCTGTCTTTCCGTCTAATTAAAACACGCTCACGCCGAAGCTATTTAACTATGTAAAACTAGAAATTTACCCATAATACTTGCTATACTTATGAATTTCAGTAAAATTGGTTCAAATATAAGAAAATTATAGCCTTTTGTCAAAAACTCCTCATAACAAAACAATAATATATTTTGTTGTAATTTGTATGCATTATAACAAATATGCATGTTTACAACCGTTGTATCATTAATATTATTATTTTGGTGTATATATTGGTAGTGCAATGTTGCTTCACTTATATTTGTATTAACGATATATATCTAAATATGTTTTTTAAAGCTCTCAAAAACTTGATGTAAAATGTGTATATGCAGAAAAAACTTTGTGATATCTTGCAATAGTAAACTACAACGAAAAATGCTTAAATTTTTAAAAAGTTTCAAATTTAATTACTCAAAAATATTGGAAATATAGAAATAAAGATTATAAAAATGTGTAATATGTACTAGAACTGAACTAAAACTGAACTAGAAATGAACTAGAACTTATGAAATTATTAACATCCCACGGTGAGACAAGAAATGAGATAATTTCAACAACTATTATTGGAAAGGGTAATAAAGTACATAACTAAGATACAGCGTAATGATATGAGAATTATTATTAAGATTTTTCTATATTCATCTAATAGACTAAATACTTTAATAGACACCCAACTGGCATATAATCATATGTTTTCCTAGAAATATACTAGATGAACACACAGTTAGATTGAAATTGCAATACACTAAATAAATTTTACACCTACTAAGATAAACGTATTTTTTATATCATACTGGGAAAAATAACATGAAGCCACAATAAGTAGAGATAATTTTGAAGTCTGCAATGATAATGTTGAAGATGCTAGTTAACTCATGTTTATTTAACACTAATACGGTTTTGTTACTATTTGCTACCTACTTACTTATGTAATACAGCAGATGTTGCTGCAACAGCTTGAAAAACGATACAATAATACATTCATACATCTAGGTCTGTAACGTAGGTTGATAGGGAAATGGCCAAAAGTTTAAAAAACGGATATTTGCTCGATTTAACAAAAAAAGTTATAGGAAGCATAAATCTCATTAAGAGCTTACATAATTTTGACAGGGTCATTTGCATTTTATCTATCCATATGTGCTTTAATAAAATTCTGCAGTTGAAATGAAGGAGAAGTGTTTGTTCTTTGGTTTGTTTCATTTAATTTTTTGTAAGCCTTTTTTTATAGCTTTTATTTCATTTTGCTCATATCACTGAGCAGGTGTTTTACCATTTTGCAGTTGCAACAGTCAAATAAAGAATAGTTGTTTTAAGCAATAAAGTAGAAGAAAAAAATGAGATACGTTCAGCTTTGCAATGAATGAGCTTATGAAAGAATAAATGAAATGACAGCGAAATGATACTTTATTTACACTTGAGCGAAATGTTGCACATTTAACAGTAGTATCAGTAACCAAACATAAACGCATGCAACCAAACAAACACAAACATACATTCATAATTCATGGACTCTTCAAAACTCTTATCGGAAGAAAGAAGAAAGTCTACATTTCAATCTAAGCATTCGATATTTTTATGATATTATTGTTTTTAACTCTTATCTTATAATGTTATTTGTCTTTAAGAAAATCGGCTCCTGGGAATTATTTTTGCCATTTACTATTTTTTGTTATATTTGCTGATATGTTTTGCGTAGTTTTTACTATATTTAACTATGAATTGTGCACGTATTTCACACTAAATCCCTTAAGAAACAATTTAAACAAGCATTTGTACGTGTAACACACACATACTAAAACATAAACTTATATAGATGTTTGAGCATTAGACAGCTTCAATGTGGATCTAATACTGCTTGTTGGTTAGATCGGTTTAATTTTTGTCTACTTGGTTTGGTCTACTTTGATTTATACTTATCAGTAGATAATAGAGTTTACTCTGTTTATGTTGTCCGATCTATTTAAAAAAGTTAGTTCAGTTTTAAGAAGACGGTTTAGCTAATTTGACTGATTTAGAACCATTATTTAAAATCAAAGTTAAATCTCTCCTTATTGGTGTTGGTCACCAAATCGTTAAAAATTATAATTTTTAGAGAAAAGACATGTCTCTTGAAATAAACAGTTTTATTTTTGGAAGAGAAAAATTTAGTTTCTAACAGATCAAAATTTGGCTACAATATTCAACAAAAACAATTTATCAGAAATTTAAATCCTTTTTTAAGTCAAATTCTTAATACAAAGAAAATTTTTGTTTTAATTTCTGAAAATTAGTTGCCTCAGTAATTCATAAAATTTTGAACAATTTATATATCTGAGGTATATTTACACTACACTACGTAAGGTCAGAATATTATTGTGTAAAATTTTTCATCGATTCAAGTGAAATACATGAGTTAGCTTATATGTAAACGTTATATAATCGAAATTTCCATTCCAGGAAGGCACTTGCATGGAGGATATATTACGTATACTAAATATCAAATAATTAGGATTAAATCACCTCTCCAGGAGTATATTTTTTGTATTCCATTAAGATAACGATAAAATTTTGATATTCTCTACACTTTTGACTGTAAAAATCCTCATTATGGGAGGACATTTGTACAAGGGCTAGGTAAAATAATAGACCGTTTGTTATGAAAGTTGGGGAGTATTTTTTGCTGCATTCCAAATTTTAAAAAATTTTACCTATATTTAAGAGAGTTATAAGGATTTTTGTATGAGATATGAGAAATAATTGACCGATGATGAACAGTTTAAATAAGTTTCATTCTTGGGCCAAAATAAAAATCTGCATGAAGTCAATAGCTTTATAACTACGACCTGTATTTTGTCTACTTTGCCCCCACCCCAGCCGTTATTGACAAGATAAATAAAGGTTCTTAATCGTTAAAACTCTAAGAATCTTTTCAATATTCTTTTATGGTCTCTATAATTCTACCAATGGATAATACTATACAATACGAACTTTAAAAAATTTAAAGATTTAGTTCATTTTTTTCCCAAGATAAATTCTCTTTGCTTCGAAGAAGATAAATAATACACTACATATTAGACTGGTAAACTCTTGTTTACCAGCCTAATATATTTATTCATATAATATACATGTGAATGCAACTACTCTTTACTTGAAAGTCACAGATATCAGAAAGCAAAATTTTCAAATAAAAACATTCATTCATAAGCAACTTTAAAGTCTGTAGCGTAAACAAGGATAATTTAATGAGTTATAAGTGTTAAATTCGATTTGTTACAGTTTTTTTGGGGGTAACTATCATAAGGGTACCATAACTTACAAAGTATTTAGTGCAGACAGAATAACTATTCTTGGAAATTTTGACAACAAGAGATTTATGATGCACTGAATAGAGAGAAAGTGAATGTAAAAGAGTGAAATTATTTAATTGAATCGTATCGACAAAGTTGAATTTGAATATAATAATTATACAAAATATAATACTTTTCAAGTTGTTCTGAACTAGAACAGAACTAATATTGAACAAGAACTGAACTAGAACTGAACTAGAACTGAACTAGAACTGAACTAGAA
>JACGTJ010041126.1:0-12704 GCA_014858695.1 Chrysomya rufifacies | reverse complement strand
CCCTCTATCACCACCTTAGGTGGTGGAGGGTATAATAATGGTAAAGCACATTAAAATAATAATATAATATGCGAATAAGGTTACATTTTTATAGATGTTGTGATACAAATTTGTCTCGGAATAATTCGTACATGGTCATTATTCCGTTTTTCACCTATTCCCACACAAATGATCTAACAGAATAAGGATGAAACAGCATAAAGCAGGTTGACACAAAAATACAATCGATGACGACTAGTCTAATACTTCGCCTTATATAGTGGTATAATATAGTCAAGCTTTATTGATATGTAACTTGACTCTTATTTCAGACTATTAAAAATGTGAACAGTTTGAGTGTCAGCACGATTCAGAATCTTTAACGAAACATTAGTACATAATAATCTACGATTACAATTAGCCGAATAACACAAAGATAAATCAATAAGTAGGACATATAAAACCTAAAAAATATAACATATTCATTTTTAATATAATTTTTTTATTTAATTAATTATTTTATTTAAATAATATAAATAATTTTTATTCGCTACTAACCTTTGAGTCGGTATTAATTAGTTAACTCATAAACAACATTTTTTTGACCTTATGACTCTTTGCTAATAATCTTCGATTAGAAAAAAGAAAAAAAACAAAATTCACATTTTTTTTTTAAATTTTTAAAATATTTTTTGGTTTATTCGTTTGTAATTAATCATTATTCAACAAAACAAAAACTTAACAAAAACAAATCAGTCCTAAATAATTATTAACTATACATGTATAGTAACAACAATAGTCAGTTTAATATTTAGAAACGACGGAAGACTGATGAGGGCAAGTAAGCGTTACCAGGAGCGCGAGCAGGGGCAGAATGGACTGGAGCTTGGGAAGCGAAGTTGAGGACTGGAGCAACACCACCATTGTGAGATTGAGAAGAACCGCCCAAAGAATCGTATTGGCTTTGGATGGCTTTTTGGGCGTTAGCGGCATCTTCAGGGGTACGGTATTTGACAAAGTGTACTTCGGGTTTGTTGTTGCCGTTCTTGTTGATGGCATTGAGTTTGTTGGCCAAATCTCCAATATCGGCTTGTTTGTTGAGGACATAGATGGCAGTCTTTTGGTCGGCAGCTTGTTTGGCCAAAGCGAGGGCAGCATCTTCGAGTCCCTTGTTTTCGGGGCCCTTGATGAAGACAACACGGAGACCTTGTTTCACAGTACCGGCAATCTTTTGGGCAGCATTGGCATCATCAAATTCACCTTCGGGGGCAGAGAAAGTGTAGAATTCTTTTTCCAATTCAGCGGGAGCACTGTAATCGTTACCACCACCAAGACCACTGCCGAGGTTGCCACCTCCAAGACCAGCACCGAGACTGCTACCACCAAGACCACCTAAACCACCACCGAGGCTACCAGAACCAACACCACCTAAACCACCACCGAGGCTACCAGCACCAAGACCACCCAAGCCGCTTCCGAGGCTGCCAGCACCAAGACCTCCTAAACCGCCACCGAGACCTCCCAAACTGCCACCGAGTCCACCTAATCCACTACCAGATCCAGGAGCGAAAGACAATCCGCTGTCAGAATGACCAACTGGACGATAATTGTAGCCCAATTTATCGGCGCAGGCTACAGCCACCAAGCATAAAACGACAAAAGAACGCATCTTGATAACTTTTTGAATTTTTTGTTTTGCTAATAACACTTGAAGTTTCGAAATAAGAATGATGATATCCGTAGCTTACGACACTAGCTTATATATGTCAAATTAGAATAGATTTTTAACCTCAACTAACTTCTTTTTCTACTTTAACTTTAAACGTATGTATGAGTACCACTATGAAGATGATCACGATGATGATGATGATGGTGTTGATGTTGTTAATATGACCGACATCTACCACTTTATTTTGTTGTTGTCGGTTATGTTTATTTCTTGTATCAATTTGTTGTTGCGGCTGTTGATTTGTTAGTTAGTTATTTAATTGGTTATTATGGTCTGTCAGTAATGCGATGGTGTTGCTTTGATGCGGTGGTGGAATTTAGTATGAATTTACTACAACAAGTTTTAGTTTACTTCGTTTATTCGACATTTACGTTAAACGTTTAAAATATGAAATATTTTCATTTTGAAGAACAAAAACAAAATATGGCACGCGATCATTGTCAACCAAAAATGGTCATGAAAATTATTAAATTAAATTAAATTGTGATGAACTTGTGAAGTTGTTAAAATGTTATTATGTTAATTAATATTTAAATTTTCAACTAAATGAAGTTTCATTATGAACTATATTTAGAATTAGATTTACTACAACGACCTAAAATACAAAGTGTATATGTGTTAAAAGCTTTAAAAGAGGTGGTCATATTTTACTGCCATCCAAATTCAAACATTGCCACTGATAGAAGACTGATAGAATACATTAATATGCGTGGTTTTGGCCACTAATTTATTCGTTTGTCGGTAGCCAAATGCTCTTGTTCAGATGTTTTGTTATGTAAATTTATTTTGTTTTATTGTTTTTGTTATCGTTGATTAAATTCATATTTTACATATCGATATATTGTCTGTAAATATTGGCCATAATAAGAATAATGTTATTTAAACTGAAATTAAATAAAATATTTTCTCAGTATTTTAAAAATCATCGACGTGATACTTAAGTGCTGAACTGCTCTTTAATTAAATGAAAAAATAAAAAAAAAATCATCAAATTAAAGGATTTTGTTTCTTTAAATCTCCTTACGATTATCAGGAATTATAAAATCGTTAGTGAATATTAGTTACTAAACAAGTTCAAAAATAGTGTCCTTTTACGTCTACGCGGATTAATATCCAAATGTATATATAACGACAAAATCAAAGTTATTTCCCCACTAGTACTTAACATTCTTGTCATCGTTTGATTTTGATTTATAACATTTGCAATTTTGGATTAAGAATACATAAAGGAGATTTAAAACAGAATTACAAATCTATTTGGAGAACATATTGTTTATTTCTTACAATAATTGAGACCGAGAGAACAAATTTTCGAAATCGAGGATTCAAATTTTGTTTTTGCTTAAATATGTAATTTATGTAAAGAAAAATAGTCTGGCAGAGAGAAAATTTGTTAAGAGTAAAATATTTATGCATGGTTATACCCTACACTAGCATAGGTGGAAAGGGTGTAATGCGGTTTTTGGGGATGTATGTAACACAGAGAAAAAATCATTTGCCTTAGAATGACTTTCATAGTCCAAGGACGATCGAAATGATTCATTAGTTCTCATAGCCCTCATACGAATGTCCTTGCGAAATGGGGAAAAATGCCTGTAATTCTTTTAGATATGTTTAAAATTTATTGAAATTGAGTCTACGTAACTTTTGAGTACCAAATATATGTTCAAATATATGTTCACCTAAAGCATATGTAAAACATTTATATAAGTCAACTATGTATTTTACTGTGTAGTACCGTTAGATCATGCTTTAATTTGGTTCATATTTAGTCCATGTTTTCGAACAAATATGTAAACCCAGATTAATTTGTACATATCTATGCTGTCTATATTTTAAGTCGAAATTACACATACCTCATTCAATTTAAAACAGTGAGAAGCGATACAGTTAACTTATTACAATAAAGTCAACAAGTTTTCCATATGGGAATTTCCCATTTGATATTGTACTGGTTTCTCGACTTTGCAACTGTACTTTACAGCTTTCAATTGCTAAACATTTTAATAATTCTTTGCCCGTTTCTTATACCCAAATTTACCAATAACTTTAACTTTCCTATTTTATTCGTATTATGAAGATTTCCGCTGAATATTTGTTTTGCATCTGAGACTAACATAGAGAACTTTAGTAGACTATTCCTATTCTCATATAAATATATCCCGAGGTACAACGACCAAATACATTGCAATAAAAATACTTTCTAAGCAATTGAAATACTCTCTGAGTAAACTCTAATATGGAACAGTATGATTCATTCGTGAATTATAAACTCCAATGGAAAAAGATTCCAAAAAGTTTGCCAACCAATTTCGGGATGTTGCCGATAAAAGTTATCACATCTATTAAAGTGAAAACTAAAACATAAAGTCGTCTTACTGGCATAGAAACACACATATTCGAAAAAGACTAGACTTACATGAAGGACAATTTGTTCCATCAGACTATTCTGCAAAACCGTTTTCATTTCCTCTTCATTGACCAATGACAACTTTTTCAACTTTCTGCTTAAGTCACCCACCCGCACTCATTCTCACAATAATGCCTAAATCCATTTGTGCAAAAATCAATAGCAATCTTAAGAGTAAATAATTATTTAAATTTGATGATATTCAATATGTTCAGCCTCAATCATCAAAGTTAGATACTAATAACTTTTGATAATCATTAATTTTTTTCCCAACTTAATCAAATAAAATTAATATCGGATTAAAAAAATAATAATTAAGTTATCAAGTTATTAAACTAAAAGTTTATTTAAAATTTAAAACATCAACTTCCTTTATCGATGTGATATTAAACTCGGATTCACTATGAGATTTCGATTAATATTTAACTTCAAATAAAAATCTATATCAATCTATTCAATTTGACATAACTTCATTAATATTTAATAGTATTTAAAATTTCAACGTTAATGATATTAGCATTCCGTAAAATCAACATATTAATTAATGATCATTAAAACATTCATATAAACCTTAAACATACGGCCTATCAACAAAATGTGCAAATTTGTATAATTCTTCTTCAAAATAACGCATTCTCTTTCACAACATATTACTTCCAATATTACTGAATTGGCTTTTTTACGTTAAACCGTTCTTTTTGTCTCCAGCTTTTGAGCCTATGACTATTTTTGTGTCCAATATTTAAACCTTGCATCACCATAGGTGGACTGGGTATAACTGTTTGTGTGAATGCTTGTAATATATAGAGAAAATGTTTAATCACCATTAAGTATATCGTTAGAATTAGAATCACTTTCTGAGTCGATTGAATGATGTCCGTCTGAATTGACTTATTTTACGTGAAGGCAAAAGATCCGTCTCCATCTCTTGATCCTATAACTATTTTTAAGTACAATATTTATACCCTGCATCACCATAGGTTGAGTGGTTATATTGTGTTGTGCGAATCGATTAAATGATTTTGATTTGAAATTTGCCCTTTTATTATACCAGAAGGATTCCTGTCGGTCATTATCGGTCCATTAATTCACCCAGCCTTCATACATAAAAGAGTGTGTAATTTAAGTTTCATTTTTACGGGCTCATTATTTTAAATAGCCTGCAAGCTAATGCTCTTCAAAATGACATAATTTTCAATGAAATTTGATTCAGATTACTTCGATAGAAGAACGATACTTCTGATCGATCCACTTATCGCCTAGCCTCCAATAGCTAATGCTCTTCAAAATGACATAATTCTCAATGAAATTTGATTCAGATTACTTCGATAGAAGAACGATACTTGTGATCGAACCACTTATCGCCTAGCCCCTATACAATTGTATCGTATAAATCGCATTAATGAGTATGCAATTATATAAATATATTATTTATTTTAACATATGTGACACTTTATTTTAATCGGCCTATTATTTCGCCAGGCTTCCAAACAAATGAACCTCCTTACTGTATAAAATTTTAAATAAATGATTAAAATTCGCAATTTTAAAGATATCTAGAAAAAGTTCTGATCAGATTGACGCTAAAACAAAATCTATTAGAATTGAAAACCATTAAATAATTTATCTAGTAAAAAGTGGTGCAGGTTATCATATAGTCGGGCTTGACGGACTTAAGCAATCTTATTTGTTTTTGATATTTGAATGTAAAATAATATTGGAGGTGGGCGAAAAAGTTGGACAGTAAGCACCAATTTCTATGCTCAAGGTCCCAGCTACCATTTATTGCTAATAACAATTAATGATAGAATTCAGTGTCTATAGCTTCCCAATTTAGAAGCAATTCTGCGTATTGTAAACACAAAACAAACCTTAATTTTGATATATAAAGTCCGTTAAGAACTATGAATATGAATGAACTACAAATTCTGAAAGAAATAAGAACATAATATATTAAATCTTCTATAAAATCAGTGCAAGATATTTACACAAAAGCAAGACATTTACATAAAGAGTGATAACTGTCTTCAACGCCATGGTAGATGGATTATCAGGACCCAGAATTAACACACATTTAGGAGCTTAGATGAATATTTTAACATGTTACAAATGAAATAACAATATCAACTGATATAAGAATGTTTTTTAATCGGTCCATAGTTTAATGTAGCTTCTATATAAATCCAAATTCCAAAAATCAATACGAGATATGTATTCACAAATCTTCATATGGTGTAGGGTTATTAAATAAAAATATTTACTTTTCTTTAAAAACAAATTTTTATTTGCTTAAAATTAAATAACAATAACAAAATTTGAGCCTATATAAAAAAATCATTTTGTACTAGCCAATCATTTACAAGCGGAAAATTGAGGGTGGAAGGTAAGAAGAAGCACCTGGTCTAGATGCAATTGGACCGGATGCTAATGAACCGGATGCTGGAGGAATGTAAGAAGAAGATGGAGAGGAGGCAGCACCACGAGAACCAACAGGAGCCCTTGAAGCAAAGTTCAAAACAGGAGCAACACCACCATCATGAGATTGAGAAGGACCGCCCAATGAATCATATTGATTTTGAATAGCTTTTTGGGCATTGGCAGCATCTTCGGGTGTACGGTATTTGACAAAATGTACTTCAGGCTTATTATTGTTGTTCTTATTGATGTTGTTCAATTTGTCGGCCAAGTTACCGAGATCAGCTTGTTTGTTGAGTACATAGATGGCGGTCTTTTGTCCAGCAGCTTGTTTAGCCAATTGAAGAGCAGCATCTTCGAGACCCTTATTTTCTGGTCCCTTAATAAAAACTACACGAAGACTTTGTTTCACAGAGTTAGCTAATTGATTGCCAGCAGCTGGATCATTGAAGTCATCTTCGTTGGCACTGTAGGTAAAGAATTCTTTGTCGAGTTCAGCTTGAGGAGCGTAGGCGGCATCATCTTGAGAAGCTTGAGCTAAATCACCTTGAGGACCGGCATAACTTGCAGCAGGACTGGATGCTGCAGCTCCTTGAGAACCTGCAAAACTAGGACCACTAAGTGAAGCAGCACCGTAATCAGCTCCACTTTGAGGTGCAGCATAACTTGGAAGATTGTTGGAGCTATGACCAACTGGTTGATAATTATAGCCCAAATCATCGGCACAGGCTACGGCAACTAGGCACAGTACTACAAATAAACGCATCTTGTTAGTTTAAGTTTTTAATGTAATTTTCTTTTGGTAACAGAATTTAGAATGTTTCCTTATTGCCTAACAATTTGCTTTTATACTAAATATTTGATACAATTTAGACAATAAACAACCTACTAATTAGTGTTTAGACCACAATTCAAAAATTAAAAATGCAAAATTTAAAAAAAAAGTTAGATGAAATATGAGCTGTTTTCTTATTTCTTATACACAAATTCATAATTTATCTTTTGTTTAGCATAAAATATGCCATTATAAATTTGCCTAGTTTTGCAAAATTTTTGTGGCAATATAAATATTCGCTTCATAATTACAATAAATATATTTAATATTAATAAAATGCAGACAGCTAAAAAATATATAATTTAGTAAATTAATTAAACACAACTAGAAACAAATATTGTATAACATATACCTACATAGATCAGTTTTAATTAACTAAACCATTTTGCAGTTCTACAACAAATAAAATTTCTACTATATTAGTGAATTTATAATATAAATTTGAATTGAAAGTAAACAAATTTTGCAAATAGAAAACCAAATATGATCTGTTTTTCATTCAGTGATAAAATTAGTGCACTACTGAATTGATCATACAGTTAAAAATACGGTCTCTGGTAAAGCATTAGTGATTTTAAGACATTTATTAATTAACTTCAAAATCCTGCATCGTGCGATGAACTATAATAAGAGATTAAACTAAAAATTGTAAGTTAGAGAATTATTCTCACAAAAAGAGCAAATTTATTTTGAAAACACAAGCTTCGAAAACAATTTCACTTACATTGTTCGACAATTGGAGAAGTGTTTTGCTTACATTTGTAATATTTCCAAGCGGGAACTTACCACAATAATGTCTTAAGTAAGGAAATGATGATTTTCTAAAGCAATTTCCTATTTGGAAGCATTACTTAGTGCAGAAATAAATACTTTCCTTTAAATATAAAACTTAATTTTGATAAATTTAGTAAATTCAATTTAGTAAGTTAGAAACTAAACATCATTGGTCTTCTATAGGCTAATGTCAGGACACTCATAACAACCAAACATAATCAATCATCAAGACATTTTGACTTGACCAATTATAACGTCTTAATTGCATCAAGGATCTCAACATATATATCCGTAATTAAAGGACGAAGAGAATTGTTATCCTTATCGCTTTATTGATTACTTAAAATGCCCTTCGAGAAACTCTAAATCAATTAAACAGCCTGATAAACACCGAAACGCCTAGATAATCAGAAATTACACCTGCCCCTGCTTTTGATTTATTTGTAAATATCAGGGCGGCAACAGCGATATATTCTAGTACATTGATCTTACTCTATATTATCACAGGCGTTTTTTATGTATGAATAAAAATCGTTAACTTTGCTTAAAATAGAAGACTTAAAAATTAATAATACACCTAATTCAAATATTCGTATATAGAAATCGGACTGTATTTTTGACAAATTTCAAAAGATTTATCAGTGGAATATCACTCAAGTGCTTCATTCCTTAGTTGCGCCTACCAAAAGCTCAATCATTAATTTTATTGGTTACAACAAGAAGAGGCAGAATATCGTTACCTTTTCATCCAAGGACAATTCGCGTAGTGCACATTCATCGGTCATTCACTCTTATACTCTGAACTCAACTCCATTTATTGGTGCTTATAAGGCTTAGTAAGTGTATCCTTTAATCAAGACATTTTAGCTTAACCACGATAAATTTCAACACCGACTACATCGATGTATATACGAATGCCAATAATGGATCGACAAAGCGAAAGCCGTCAAATTTTCCTACATTCCATATTGATTGTATTAATTTTCGCTTAAAAAACATGTATCATGTTCATGTATTAGGTAGTCTGGAAAACATTCATTCTTAGATCATCAGTTATTTATTCATCCGTAAATACTGAGGTAACATTATCTCTCAATAAGGAACGCATTCCTTAAAAGTCTTACTAAACTTTGTAAGACTGTAGCATATATAACTTGAATGTAGGAAACTATGATTACGCTAAGGAATTTTGCCTCTTTTGGAAAATTCAAGCAAAATACCATCAAGACTTGGTAGTCTATATAGAGAATTATTTCTCCATTTGCCCTCTTTGATAAATTGTATATATAAGTTCATTTATTGTGGAAAGAAATTAACATTTTATAAGGAGAACAACATCATCCGTTTAAACAACTACTTCAATTATTTCGTTATTCAATTTAAAGATTTTATTATTTGTTGATTAAATAGAACTAACATCAAATCACCAGGACTTCAAATACACGTTATTGAAAAAAAAACAATATTCAGGAAAAATTGCAACGGGGTTTGTCAATCCTCAACGCGGTGAGAACAATTTCTTTGGTGTAGTTGGTGGCATTAAATATATGAAGGATTTAAGAATAATATCTCTTTTACATTTTTTTGCGAAGCAAAAAGTCCTTGGGATATCTTACATTTTACATCCGAGGTATTGAAGAACCATTAAGCGATATAAATATTAAGGTTTGCTCCTTATATCAATTTCCTATTCGTGGAGTTGTCAGAGAAGATAGGGTTATTCTCAATCTCAAAAAATGGAAATTAACATATTATTTGTTATTTAATGGAAGAACATGAACATGTCCTTGTATTTAAAGCAAACAAACTCAGACACTATTACTGGCAAATCCGGAATGTTTTTCAAACGCTCTGAATTCTGAAACAGTGTGTGTGTGTTGAATATATAATATATATATTGTTCGATAAGGAATGACTTTCTAATACAACTTAACGATGTGCGTCCGCCAATTTGTTTAGACGACATGCTGGCTAACTGTCATAAAATTAACCACAGATTATTATGGTACTAAGACAAATCCTATTGATAATCATGATCTGTCCATTATTTTAAATAAAAAAATAGCCACATACAATGCATAAAACTTTGAGTATGCTCAAATTATTCCGACATTCTAATAAGATCGTTTGATACTTATATAATCAGATAGCCAAAAATTCTAATCATACAATAATCCATTTATTTGCTTAATTTTAAAAACAATAACAATAAAATGATACAAATTGCTGATTAATTTACAAACGCAAACGATGTGATGCTGGAAGATATGATTGGCCGGGAATTGTAACGACGGAACCAATTGTTGGTGGAATATATGATGCACCTACATTAGAACTTCCAGAGTTTGATCCAAAACCGAAAGAACCAAGTCCTAAAGTACCACCACCCAATGAACCAGCACCCAATGAATCACCTCCCAAAGAACCAGCACCCAATGAATCACCTGCCAAAGAACCAGCACCAAATAAACCAGCTCCCAAGGAACCAGCACTCAATGAACCAACGCCAACAGATCCAACACCGTTAGAACCATCAACACCATGAGAAGCAACAGGTGCTTGAGAAGCAAAGTTCAAAACTGGAGCCACACCACCTTCATGAGTTTGAGAAGTACCACCCAATGATTCATATTGTTGTTGAATGGCTTTTTGTGCATTTATAGCATCTTCTGGGGTACGATATTTAACAAAGTGAACTTCGGGTTTATTATTAACATTACTATTTTCAACGTTCAGTTTGTTCGACAAACTACTAAGATCGGCTTGTTTATGGAGAACATAAATGGCGGTCTTTTGTTCTGCAGTATGTTTGGCCAAAGAAAGGGCAGCATTTTCCAAGGCCCTGTTTTCGGGACCCTTAATGAAAATTACACGAAGACCTTGTTTGAATGTGTTTTGAATTTGATTGGTAGCAGCAGGTTCCTGGAAGTCATCTTCGTTGGCAGTGAAGGTAAAGTACTCCTTTTCCAGTGTAACTTGTGGAGCATAAGCAGCATTATCGTGTGATGCTTGACCTGCACTGGAATGATGTACAGCATGACTAGACATAACATTAGAACCAGCAACTAAATTAGAAACTCCTTGAATAGCAGAAAAACTTGGAGCGGTATTTGATCCTGCACCAGAATTGTGAACTCCTTGTACAACTCCCTGCAAACCTGATCCTCCATTAAGTCCTGAAACACTAAGAACGTTGTTAGATCTGTGGCCTGCAGGTTTATAATTGTAACCCAGTTCATCGCCACAAGCTACGGCCACCAAACACAATACGATAAAGCCACGCATTTTTTCTCTTTCACTACAGTTTAATTTGTTTGGTTGGTTGGTTTTTGTTAGAATGATTCCTTTAATCAAGCAATTATGCTTATATACTAAATATATAATTATTTATAATTATTATATCTATAATTAACTTGCCTTAATATGATTTATTGGCCAATCATAAAATTATCATTCATTCCTGCTTTAATAAAATTTGCAATTCTAGTAGAAATGTCAGATTTAGTTTGCATAGTTAATTAATAATTAAGAAATTTGATAAATCTTGTTTTAATTTTGATAGTTTCGATAGTTCGTTTTAAGAAAATATTCGCAAATTAAAAATGCAATTTGGATTATTGATTTTTGTCATTCTTTAAAATATTATGTCATTAATTAATTAATTTTAATTATGAAAGATTTTAATAATAAATTGCAGAAAACTAATCGGAATTCAGTTATTGAACTTTTGCATCGCATTCGGTGTATTGGATGCCACTAAATCGATCCGTTTTGACTTATAAAGTGTGTATTGGTACTGACCACTACTAAGTTCATTTTCTAGTTTAGTAATTTTACAATAAAATGAAAGAACAAAAGCCATGCACCAAAATTCATAATCCAGATTCTAGTGTCGTTTTAAATCTTGTCAAATGAAGACAATACTACGGATTATATTAGACTAAAACAGAATTGGTTCTATTCAGAAATTTGAATTATAACATTCAGTGATTCAATTTTGATAGTTCGTCTTAAGAAAAAATGCAATTTGGATATATTCTAAACAGTGGGTTCAAAGAAGGTCTATATATGCGTGTCCGTCCGTCGGTTGGTATGTCGTTTATAAAGGCTCTCGATTATAAAGCTATACAATATGTATATAAAATCATTCCTTATGGTAGCGAGAATTTTGCTATTTAAATTTGGCAGGATCCATTTATAAATGGCGGATATATCTTCAAATAAACGCTATTTGTCAATATTTTTTTAATCCAATTTGTTTTGGATTTGTGAAGCCTTTACCAAAGATAGAGACTTCATTGTTTCACTGAAAATTTTATTCAATTTTGAATGATTTTTCGGTTCAACATTTTACCGGATTCGACCATCTGGAACGAAGAATGGAATATGCTACTTTTTGGGGATTTTTTAGTGTTAAGTGAAGTATATATAAGATTCGGCATAACCGAATATAGCGTTCTTCCTTGTTTTTGTTTATCACATTCGGTGTATTTGATGCTTCCAATCCGATCCGTTTTTAGTTTATAAAGTGTATATTGGTGTAGATCATATTTGAAATGTTC